>JAODTR010023062.1:6341-40716 GCA_025399935.1 Amblyopsis rosae
GGGACACCTCAGGGACACCTCAGGGACACCTCAGGGACACTCAGTCAGGGGTCAGCGGGGTTGGAACCAGCGATGCCCACTGGCGACACTGTTGCCCCTCGTGAGGATGCACTAGATGATGATGATGGTGATGATGGTGATGATGGTGATGTACACTGGCGGCTGCTCCTCGAGCAGGAGGAGAGTCAGCCTTGGGCGTTGGCAGAGGAAAGCACAAAAGGAAATGATGAGGAAATGGACGCCATTGGATTTGATATGTCTCTCCCCCCCCTCCCCTCTCTCCCCCTCTCTCCCCCTCACAGCTCCAGCTCTGGTTATTCCGACAGCAGACCCCAGTCTCCCGCTCGGACGTCATCGGGCCTCAATTCCAACACGCCCCCTCCTCCGCCCCCTCCCCTGCCTCCCGCGCCTCCCCCTTTGCCCTCCTCGGCGCGGGGCACCCCTCCTCCCCCCATCCCCCCCATGCCGCACCACCACCACCACCACCACCACCACCCCTCTCCGGCCATCCCGCCCGCCCCCGCGCCCCTCCAGATCGCCCCGGGTGTGCTGCACCCGGCCCCGCCCCCCATCGCCCCGCCCCTCCACTCCTCCTCGTCCTCCAGCTCGTCCCCGGCCCGTCACCCGGGCTACGCGTCGTCGCAGCCGGACGGCGCCGCCGCAGCCGCCGCCCTCCCTCCGCCACCGCCCCCTCCCCCTCCTCTCCCGCTCCCCGGGGCTCGGAGCTCCTCCCCCTGCCCGCCGGGCCCGCCCCCTGTCCCCTCCTTCCCCTCGGCGGGCGCCATGGCCTCGCCGTCCGCGCACGCGCACGCCGGCGCGTACGAGGCCAAGCGGCACCACCACACCAACCTGCCGCTCATCAGCGACGCCCGCAGCGTGCTGCTGGAGGCCATCCGGAAAGGTCCGTGCCTCTTCCCTCTCTCTCCGCACACACACACACACACACACACACACACACACACACAGGACAATGGGGGAGTGTGTTCCACTTCAGTACAGCTGTGAGCGACGCCCCCTTGCTGCGGCTGGTTTAACTACACCCAGCCCGGGCGGGCGGGCAGGCAGGTTCTCAGCCCCAGGCGGGAGTGTAGACGTAGAGGCATGAAGCCAGGTCGTCTCTCTGCCCTGTGACGCTGTGGCTTAGATGCCACACACACACGAGCGATAGTGTGGAGCGGCGTTTCAGGATTCTCTTGAGTGGGGGGGGGCTATCACCTTTCAAAAACCCAGAATTACATTTCCCAATATGCTATATGTATTTTTAAATTGGGGGGGCTGACATAGCTAGTCCAAATAAGGCTATTATTATTAATATTAGCGCTTCAACTAAACATCAGTCCCACAGAACATTTGACTAAATCTATTTAGCATTAACCCTCTAGAACACATTCTGTGGCCTACAGGTTTCCTGCGTTGCCCTCGTTTCGCTGTCAACCCTGATCTGTTGCACGTCTCAGTTTTGACCCCCCTGTACTCCTACTGGGAGAGAAGAGAAGGTTGACACTGTATTTACCGTAAATGTCAGCTATAAATGATGCCTTCCAGTCAGGGCTGTGTGTGTGTGGCGAGGGATAAGCGTGTTGTTTCTAACGTTTAATCGTCCATGCAGGCATCCAGCTGCGGAAGGTAGAGGAGCAGCGCGAGCAGGAGGCTAAGCACGACCGCGTGGGCAACGACGTGGCCACCATCCTGTCGCGGCGCATCGCCGTCGAGTACTCCGACTCAGAGGACGAGTCGGAGTTTGACGAGGGCGACTGGATGGAGTAACGGGCGGGGGGTCTCGGAGAGGACGAGCTGCGGCAGACATCGTTCCGTCCGCGTTCTAGCGAGGCCAGAGCGCGGCCCGTAAACAGATGGACCGCGCAAACGGGAACCGAGCCCTTTTTACTTGCTACCTAGTCATTTATCCTCTCTCTCTCTCTCTCTCTCTCTCTCTCTCTCTCTCTCTCTCCACTGTTCTCTCTGTGGTTCGCGTTTTGGGGGAGCGCCTTGTTTGTTTCTCGAGGGAGGTTTCTGTAGTCATGGTGTCGCCTGGGTTTCTGTTCATCTTGCACACACTGTCCTGTGCAATTGTTATTCATGAACATAACCAAACCTTTCTTTGTTTTTTTGGAGGACCTCTTGTTGCTTTCTCATTGGTTCCATTGTTTAATGTAAAAATAAGAAAAAAAGGAAAAGGTTGCATCTTTTTCTCCTGTACAATGTTTCCACCTAGTGGTCGGAAATGGTATTGAATGGATGCGGTTTAATTTTAAGTTTTTAACAAGGACCTTTTTCCGTTTTAATGGGCCAATAGTGGCCGGTACAAACCACTTTAAGATCAGTCGCCTATCGTGCACATCAGCTGGTTTGTCTTTGTTTTGTTTAAGGACTTGTTTTATCCCTTTTAAGAGCAAGCATACGATTGTGAAAGCATGTCATGGTGATTGTTGTATGATTGGGGTGAAAATTACTAGGATGGGGGAGTTTGGTTAATGGCTACAAGTGTGCGCATATACACCCATTTATGTGACCGAGCTAATTGCCCTCCAGCCTCGGCGGTCCCACTGAAGTCTGTGAAGCCGCTTAATGTTGACATTAGAACAATGTCAGGAATTTCTGAAGAACCTTTTTGTTTTCATTACGATGTGCAGCGTGTCCATTTCTCACAAATGTCTGTTTCAAGGAAGTGCCACTCGTGCAGCCTCGTGATGAGTTGTCGGAGGAGAGACCATGACGCCAACAGGCTTTGCAATACACGGTGTCTGACCATATCAAGGCAGCTTTTCAAAACCTCTGTTTAATCGTGTGTCCAGTAATGAGAAGCCTGGCCTCGTGTGGCTCCAGCGCAGTAACATTTACTCTGAAGAATTGAAGAATAGAAGAAAATGAAGTATGTGTGTGAGTGTGTGTGTGTGTGTGTGGCTCAGTTGTCTGCCATTCTTATTATTTTATTATTACATTTGTTTGTTTTTTCTTCTACTTGCCTTATTGTTCGTACATTGTTCGTATCGTTGAGTTGATGAATGTATCGTGCTGTTACTACTTACTTGCCTGCGCTTGTATGGACTAGCTGTTTCTATGTTCGGGGGTGTTCGGGGTGGAAAAGGGGAAATGCAAACCCAAAAATAAACAATAATACTGTATAACATGTAACTTATGTAACTGTTGACTGTAACAGTTTGCTTGAATTAATAAAATCTAATGTTACGTTTCAGCCTTAGCTGTTATGGATGTGTTTTGGGTCGTGTTTTCCCACAAACTCTCATGTGACCTACAGTATCTATAGACTTATAGCGCACACAACTGTTTAGTTACTTATCAGTATCCCATGATGCCAACTGATGGCTTGCTGTGACTTCTATAGGATGGTGGGTTTATATAATTATGGGATGGTTTGTCCCAAAGTCACTTCAATATATTCCATACTTCTTCCTTTGCAGTTACAGTGATCTGGCAGGAGGAGGCCTGATGTGCACTAGGAGGCCTGAACTACTACACTTGATAAACAAGGGTGTCATTTGCAACAGTACTTCAACTAAGAGTACCTTTTCCTTTTAAACATATAAGTGCATAATACAGAAGTTGACAGGTTTGAAATGCTGACTGGTTGTTTAAATTATATTGGTGTGTTTATTATATAAGCAATTTAATTTACACATTTTTTTTATTATTATACGTTTCAAATAAAATGCAAATTAGACTGACTTGAACTGGAGCTCAATTATAATATATAGTGGAATATACATGGATAAACTCTATCCAGCCTATAGCCTTTGGTATGCTAACTGCAACACAATTTGATTAGGCTACAATCATTATTGTCATGAACCAATGATATTCTCTCTTTTTATATATCCTTTCTTCTGATTGAAGGGTGTGATTCTTTCTGTGAGGAATGCTTTTGAAACCTGACGGGCCCATGTGCCAAAGCCCAGAGACTGCAGGGACGCTGTGATGAAGCGCTGGGTGGGAGAGACATAGCATCAGCAGCAGCTTGGAGTCACCGCCTAGTGGTGAATATGGAGAAATACATGAAGGTTAAATTGTACAGGAGAAGGCTTGCGTTTTTTTTTTCTACATGTAGGCACAAGCAATATTGAAACACTGGAACAGGAAATTATGCAGGGAAGGGATTAAGGCAAGGCACTTACATAGACATTTTATACAATCAGAAGGATTCATATATAATGCATACAAAGACATTCCAATTAAACAATAACAGAATTAAACAGTAAGACAATTAAATAATTAAACAATGCATTGCGACAGTACTGACTGTGTGTGATGCCACTGACTAGAGATCTCTAATTTGCACAAAAGAGTGAATTTAATTATTTAAAACAGCCTGTGCTAATGTCGATACGCAGTCATTAGCTGCATATATAAACACCATAGTGGCTTTGTGCAAATAGCCTGTTCATTTGTTTACAACTGTGTAAATTAGTGTAATAATGAGAGAGAGAGAGACTCTCTCACCCAGGGCCAGTGCGTTGGGGCTCTTGGAGGAGATGGTCAGGGTGACTATGAGGTGGGACTGGGAGGAGTCTGTGTGGACCAGGGTAGCACAGCAGGCTCTGAGCCTCAGGACACCGCTGATCACCTGCATTGCCTCCGATGCACTACACACACACACTACGCACACACACCCGCACGGAACACACAGTGACACACACAACCCGTGTGACCCCACCACCGCTGAGCACGTTAACGTTATCCCTGCAGCCTGGGACCCACGGAACCAGGAGATACATGCATCAGTCCAACACTGTTCTGCTAGCGTTGTCCCACTCACTGGTGTGTGAGGGAAGTGACCTGGCTGGTCCCGGGGGAGGTGGTGATGACGTCTCTATGCTGGCCAGTGGCTCTGCTGGCCTGTAACGCCCCCTTATGCCCCTTATTCATTACAATAGGATAAATGCACTGGCGGCATCAGAGGGGTGTCCAGGGTGGCACTGCCCACCCCTGATATCTGATTGGCCACCCTGGGTGCCACCCTAACATTTTATTGGCTAACATTGCCGGTTTGACATTTCATTTCAATCCTGATGCACCGTGCAGCAAAGTAATCTGGAAGATGCGATTTTGCATAGTTTTACATTTAATATCATATCTTCAGACAGGTAAATGCTATAAATACAAGGTTTATTTCATCATAATTTGAACATTCCACCGAAGAGATTGGTATATAGACTGTCTTTTGGGCATTGTAGGGGCTGTACAACACAGTGACAAAATTGAACATAAAATGTATGTTTTGAATCATGCCATAGGTTTATATTTCATATCATATCTTCAGAACGGTAATGGATAGAAACACAAAGATTGATTCCTCATAATCCAGACATTTCTCCGAAGAGATTGGTTTATGATATGTGTAAGTGGGCATAACAGTGGCTGTACAGGTCAATGCCAAAAGTGTCTATAAAATGCCTCGCATTATGCTCTCTATAGCCCCAAACATAAATTGAGCTGAGATCAATAGTTGGACAGTGCCAGGTTAGCATACATCAGCCTCCACAGCAAAATGCTGTTGGTGACACACCCACTTAAGCGACCAGCAAAAGTGTTACATTTAAGCTTCCATTGAAATGCTCCAACTTGTTATTATCCCAGTATCTTTGGTACAATCACATATAACTGCAATATCAAAATGTCATTATGCATCTCAAACTCAAACAACACTGAGAGCCCAACACAGGGCTCCCAGATTTCACGCAGTTCACTAAGACTGTGTCCTTAAATAAACGAGTCAGAACGGTGCAGTATAGTACAGTACATAAGTAATAAGAGGAGCCAAGCAAAACCTCAACATAAACATAAAAAAACATGTCTAGCACTCTGAAGATAGAGACCTTGGAGAGGAAACAATGCACAAAGCACTGGATTATACTGAAAATGACATCATTCCAACTCTACCTCATTATTTAAACAAAAATAATCTGTTTTGAATTCAGTCTCATTTGGACTGTGTGGGCAATGTACACAAACCACTTGACTGACATCTCCCTTAAGGGCCTATGTCAGTTTTATGTGTGGGAACCACAAACGTTTTGATTGGTATGTGAAGTTTGCTGACCTCAGCAAATGCGCAGCATGTTGCCCAACCACGATGAAAACCATCTGTGTCAATGTAAATGGGTATTAAAGTAGCCGTTCTTCTTATCAAAGAGAATCTAAATAATATTGAGTCATCCTGGGTACTCACATGTACATTTTACCCTGCCGAAGATAAGGAAGACTGGGCGTGGTCAAAAAGTAGCACCGTACATACCTTACAGTGAACCCTTATATTTCCACTTAACTCCTAGAAAAGACAGATTAAGCCGATAAAGATAGGGAAACTACATTATAACAATACTTTACAATTTGCAGTAGCAGTTTGCAAACCAGCTACCACACTTAATGGCAATGTTTTAATCAGTCTTATCCTGCTATAGATAGCAAAGCTTACCACCACTGTGTTGTGAAGCTCTCTCCACCTCTGCCTTGCACCTCTCCTTCTCCTCCACCAGAGAGCGCTCAAGAGCTTCCACACGGGCCTGCAAACCTGAGAAGGCACAACCCAGAGACAACCAATGAGGTTCCTTTGCAGGACACTCAAAACTAAGTCGCAAATGCCTCATAATATGGTGCTTACAGAGGTATTGTTTGACATTGTTTATTGTACTCCACTGTGTTTAATATTAATCCCATAAATAATACAAGTACTTGTTAAGGGAGGACTTTCAGTGGAACAAAATAAAGGAGGCTTACTGATACATTATGCAGTCATTACAACAACAAAAATATAGTATATAAAAACACAGTATCCCACTAAAGTAACTCTTATTCTTACATTGTTACTCAACTCATTTAAGGTGATTTGTCATTGATATTACCGTATGATAACATAAGAGACACACCATTGTGTCTGATGCTGTAACCCTAGATCACATATAGACAGAATGGACTGGCTCATATAGGTCAACAGGTTTTCCCATACAACCACTTAATAAGGGCTCAACCCTACGACCATATCAATGTCCACCAGCCCACAGAGCCTATGTCACCATGACGACCAGGTGATAGAGGGACACTGAGCTTGTGTCTTATGTGAGAGGCTAGTAAGAGAGCTTTGCAGAGAGACAGAATGAGAGGATTATCACCATGGCAACCCTAATTAAGATATGACTACAGCAGAGTGAGTCTCTCTAGCATGACGATAGCGATGATTATAATTATTAGGTGAATAATGGGACAGAGATTAAAGATGGAAAGCTACTCTATACGTAATAGGCAATCTAGGATACAGATATTAAAGTAAGCAAAACTCTGACAACTATCAAACAAAGATTGATTAAGTTAACTTTAACTTCCTGGCTAATCAGGCACTCATGCTACTTCATCTCCATGGTGGGTGGAGCTGGCTTGATCTGTCTTCTCCAGTAACTGCTTTCTCTGGTCTCCCAGTCCAGCGGCAAAGCCCATTTGCACCCCGATTACCTCACTCAGGTCGAGCTTCAGAGCCTAGAACATCACAGACAGAAGACACCCGTCACTGTTCTCTTGTCTATTTATCAGCCACAACAAGCTACATTCATTGCTATAGGTGTCACACCTGGACTTAAGACAGAATCTTTGCCAGGGCTGACTGAGTGACCTTCTGCGCATCTCTCTGGCGTTGTTAAAGGGCATGGTCCTCGCGACCCCTGACGTAGCTTCCCAAGGCACTAGTTTGGACCAGATGACACATAATGAGCAAATAGCACCATGTTTCACCTCAACACTTTGAAAGGTCATTCACTTGGAGACATCATATGGAAATATACTGTTTGACTGATTGCTAGGGCCCTTGAGTCCCAGTGTTGGGTAAAATACATCTGCCTTCTGCTAACATCTTATCTTGTAGCAGACTGGTTAAGTGGCTCCAATCTGCACAGTATGTAAACTGAGAGCTAGAAGCCAAATGTTTACAGTATAGGTGACAATGTGAAGCTTAGATGGCAACATTGCCTTAGAATTTCAGTGAGATGTATAATGTGTAAAAGGATCTATTTTTCAAATTGACAATTTTTCCTGTTTACACGTGATGAGCCATTCAGGAGGAAATACACTAGACTGGTTACACTAAATATAATGAACCCGTCAGGGGAGTAGGATAGGCTATATCATAGCCTATTTAGACCGCTCACCTCAGCAAGCCTTAAATGATGAATGGCATTCTCGGTCTCCAGCTCGAGTATGTGCTCTTCTTTACTCTTTAAAAACGTGTTATGATATCATATCACTAACATATCACTGTTCGTAACAGTATTAATTTCCAAGTTCTATTTACTGTAGCTTCAAAATATGAATAACTTTATCACTTAAAACGTAATGTAGCCTACGAGCAATTTACCCTTATAAAAAGTGGTATTGCTTTATGAAGAGTGTCATTATTAAATAGAAAAATAAATTTTAAGGAAATATAAGAATGACGGCCTCTCTTTTCGAGTCCATTCTAGGACAAATATAGAGTAATCCGATTAAGAGTCAATTAACCGTCCAAGGTTTGCAAATAATCAGTGCGCTGTCTTGTGTTAATGGAAATACTGGCTGAGATCATCACGTAGCAAATGTTTGTTGGCATTTATTCAAAAAATTGTAGGATTAAAAATGAATATGAAATAGTGGATTTATAATAGGACATTTTTCAGTTGGATAAAGGATTTTACTTTGGTTGACATGGTAAAACTTTATGAAGTGAAGTCGGCCTGTAGTCCAATAGATGGCAGCAACACAGTTGTTATTTATTTCTGATACTACCATAAAACTCCACGAAGAATACGTTTTTCATACGAGAAGAAGAAGTCAAATAGACCAGAGCGCTTCCGCAATCACAATAACTCCATTCGTGGAATAAAACTGAATAAAATATAAGCAGAACTGGACCTTGAAAAAATGGCAAAATCAAAGGACAAAAAGCGCGAGAAAATTAGTGTTGCAACAGAAGTAAGACACTGTACAGTAGGCAATATTTTTACATCTGTGTTGATAAATTATGTCCAGTTTAAGCTTTAAAGTGTAGGTGGACGTGGCGCTTAATTAAAGCTGATGTAACATATGCATTTATTCTTATAGATTGACCGTGCAGAGGAACGGCGGACTCGGTGTCAGGACCATCTCGAAAGGGCAGAATTCAAACAGCGAAAAGGGACACTCAATGATAGAGAAAGGTGAGGAAGATAATGGACTAGTTTAAAACTCTTATGGGTTCAGTGATCCTGAGGTGAGCCTACAATAATTATCAAACCTAAATTACTCAATGTATTCTCTGTTTGCCAGAGAACAACTCGAAGATGAATTAACAATTATGCGTGAGAGGGTGCAAAAGATAGGTAAGCTATGGTTGGTCACACACAACTATTATTCCTTATATCGGTCAAAACAAAACCATTAATGGTGTGTTCATCGCATGTTGTCTTCCAGATAAAGAGCTCGAGATTCTAAGAGGCGAGAACAGACGGAATATGCTGCTGTCAGTTGCCCTGCTGGCTGTCAGTGCGTTCTTATACTATGCTTTTGTTTACATTGAAGAAGACATCTAATAATATCAACCCCGTTTTCCCATATTGCTTTTAGTAAAGGGCGCAACAGATTTCAGATGCATTCCATCATATGCTATGGATTCCAGGTGTAATGCAGGGGAAGCATATCCTCCTCAGTATTTGAGGGGGATGCAGGTTTTGAACATGATCATATGAGCTATTGATGTCCAGGGGTTAATACATTAATTCAATTATATTTATTGACCATAGACATGAATATGTCACACATGTATATTTACTTTCCCCAAAGAAAATAAGACAGAGTATAGGTGAAATCAGGCCTATGTTGAAAAATTATAAATATGCCTGCTATGCCTACCAGAGAAATTGAGAAATATGTAGTTTGATAACCCTTACTGCAATAGTTTTCATATATTTTTAATTGAATTCCTGTATTTAATGTTTTCCTTTTAATAAAAATACATTTATTTTCAACCATATAGGTTTATGCAGAAAAGGCACAAATTGTTCCATAAAAATTCATCAGAATACAGAAAACAAAGTATTTGATTCTCAAAGATTCTGCAGATGGAACAATGCAAATAATAATTAAATGTTTGTATAGCATTATGCCAATTCATAATGTATATAACTTTATTTTATTATAGTTTTGATTTTGGCCTGCAATAAAGAATTTTGATATTTATCATGCCTGCTCACTTTTTTTTTTATGATATGAAATCATTGCAGCGGTTTAACTGAAGGATTAATTATCTATCTTGTAAACAGCGAAAGATGAACTTCCTTAAATTGTAATGGATATGTCCCCAAGACTGTATGGGCACAGGGGTTTGACTGACTGACACCTGTTAGGGAAGGACACCTTCTCAAATAAATTATTCTGAGTACAGATTTGAATGAATACAAGCGGGTCTACCAGAGGCACTAGTTGTAGGAATGAACATGTTTGCTAAAAAAAAAAAAAAAAAAACTAGAACTGTAACTAAAAAAGTTCATTGACAGGAGTTTGACCTGCCTAGCTGTCACAATCTATTTAACCACTAGGGGCGTGTCATTTAGAGAATTATGTGAAGACGTCTGTCCACCTCGGGAGTTGTGCATCTCATAATTTGATGGTGTTTTTTAATATATACGCTAAGCAAGCACATTGTTACAGTGTAATAACATGTTTTTGTATATTGTCCTATTTCATTATAGGACAAAGTGAAAAACTAAATGGTGGGAAATAATAGTGTGCCCTCCCACACATTCTATTCCATTCCTAAAGCAGCCCACACCATAGGGGGCAAGTGTAAATATGCATATCTATTACTCAGCTCCATTGTGAGAATCAAGGGTAACTATGAGGCAGGTATGTTCTGTTCTTTCTGTTATTGATTAGTGGGTTGTCTTGCAATGCACAGTATTTAAACCTATAGCTTCTTGAGGTGGAAATAGTTCATTATTGCACTGTTGTATGAGACTGGATCACATTGGTTTAATGGGTACTCATTTTTAAGTAAAAATTGGCTAATAAATACTTGTATAATGTATAATTTGAGTTATTAATCAATTAGTGACATTTAGCAAAGAAAGTATAGAACAAAAGCTTAATGTTTGCTTTTTAATCTGTCTGACTTGTGTCAAAAATGTATCAAGCAGACTACAAGTGTATATAAAGTACATCTACTAATACAGCCTTCAGTTGGCAGATACCAGTTTTGTTTAAATCTCCACTTTGCAAGTTTTATCTGTATGATTTGCCTTGCTTTACATATGCAAAGTGGAGCTTGAAATATCAGGATGGTGTTAACCAGGCTTATTCTGCAGTGCTGTAGGTCTACACACACACACACATACATATTGGACTCCCAGGCCAATCACAGAGTAGCGCTATAGAGAACAACGTATTTACAACTGCTGGACACAAACGGGCACATGTACGCACACTCAGAAGCATGCACACATCTTATAATTATTACATAAGCTTCCATTCCTAAATCACCAACACTAAACCAAAGCTCACTGTATAGAATATGCAAAACTCCTCCCAATGCCAAAAGATGGGATAATAGGGATTCATTCATTCTCTCTCTCTCTCTCTCTCTCTCTCTCTCTCTCTCTCTCTCTCTCTCTCTCTCTCTCTCTCTCTCACTAAGCACACACTCACACATATGTCACTAAGCACACACTCACACAAATGTACACACTCACACACAGAGAGAGAGAGAGAGAGAGAGAGAGAGAGAGAGTGAGTGAGAGAAAGAAAGAGAGAGATGGTTAAGTGAGAGAGAAAAAATGATAGAGGGTTAAACACAGGCAGAGAAGGCATCTAACATGAAAGTTTATTTGCCAGGATGATTTCATTTTTATTCCAGATAGCCTGTTAGGAGAGCTTGTTATGAGATTGAGGGTGACTCTAGGTCATTCAGGTAATCCGAGGTCATCATACAGACCACTCCAAAAAGTAAAATGCAGCCCTATGTGGGAAGGTTTTGTGTATATTGTGGATTTTAAAAATACGAATATGTCTTCTTGCAAACGATTAGTTTGGCAAGTAATTATGTGCATCAGGCATTAAATAGTCAGTTGTGTTGTCTGAAGGGATCTGGGTAGGATGCACACATTTTCAATATTTTGAGCATGTCACATAGCCTAAATTAGTATATTAAAAATGTTTGGCCCCAGATATGAAATAATTAGATTGTTTAACTGTGACCGATCCTCTCACAGACAGCCAATCAGACCATGTTTAAAAAATTGCTAAGCCAACTGAAGTGTAATATTCAATTTCAAGGGAGGAAAACGTTTCTCCATTGAAGTTGGAATATTGAATGTTATGCGGCATTGGTGATCTGTAAGGAGGACTGACATTCAGTACATAAAGACACAGTTTCACTGTCTGTGTATAACTCATGTCTATATAATATGCACAGACAGACTGTGGTAGAAAACAGTTACAGTATGTGTGTGCATTTTCAATCAATAACACAAAAACACTCCTTTCTATCTTAAAGGCAAAATCAATAATAACACATCTAGAATGTGCTACCCCACTGTAATTAACTAAATTAATGAGTTAATTATTCTGAAGTATTCAGTAATTGCCTGGAGTGACGTTCTGGACTCCAGGGGCTAAATTATTAAAACACCACTGCTGCCTCTATCTGGCCTGATGAAAATGTAGACAAATGTGTAAGCAGCATATAGCTCGCATAGCAACAGCGAGACCAAATAGTAAAGAACACTGCCCTGTATGTTGGTTTAGCTGATGTTTGTTGTCCCTGGCTGCATTAGCTACATTACGCAACAAGCGACTGTTTCTGTAAGTGCTTGAAAATGAACTTGACATAAGCACACTGCAGTCAGACGTGCGCTGTCCATGGTTCTGAAAATGCGCCAGCTAATACAGAGGACATACTTTTGTCTGGTTCACCAAGCATTAGCCAGCGCGACTGACACGGGTTTTTGAGAAGGCCAGTGATGAAATAATTAAGACCACTAACATAGAGCCGCTTATCCACATGAAGGCAAGCATTATGCTTCAATGTAATCCGAGTAGTTAAATTGCATGGTACCAATCAGAAATGTGACATTTCAGACATTCACGCTACACGGAGCTTATAGTCCCTTGAGTGGCTTAAATGGCCCTTGCGTTCAAACAGGCGACTGTGTACTTTGATGACAACAGTTCTAAAATTGACTCTGAAACGGCAACATCTGGTCTGGTGGTGAAATAACAAAATGAACAAACAGCTCCATGCATGCGCCGGCAGTGAACGCGTGTCCATTAGCGAGGTGTAACCTTTACTCCAGTTTCAGAGGTTAAATTTTATACACTGTATGGATTGGTTTGTGGACAACCACACGTATGCAGAGAAAATGTCAACGCCAGTCCATCAATTTAAGCAATAGTTATTAAAATATATTAAATATAGAATGCTAACGCTGTATTAAAGCAACCCCCTGCCCCAATCCACCAGAACACCAGAACCAATGTCTGTTTAAACAGGCTGGCAGATAAAGCGCTACTATGCCACCAGACAACATACTGTGTACATGCAGGTTTGCTACAATGCAATTAAATTGGCCAGTCAGACTCGCCACGTACGTATCTGTGAACTCAATCTCTCATAAACCACGCACACACAGTCCTTGCACACCCTTATTTTAGTGAGAGTGGGGTTGTTGTGTATAAGAGATGTTGTGTATGTGAGATAAGGCAATGCATACAACTCCTGTCACATCTAATTTCCTGCGTTCGTAAAAGGCGAAATGTTATTGACACAACCCATGCTCGTAAGGTTCCAATGCCATGCGTCCACTCGTGATTTCACTGCACGAGTTTTACATGGCTTTAGAAGTTAGCAGTTCATAAGAAACTGTTAGAACGTGTTCAAATTCAGCCACGGAGCAGGTCCTATTCAAATGTTCACCTTGGACACAGTAGCATAGTCTCCCAGGTGAACGCCTGTATGAAGGCAACAGGAAGAATTTCACCCTTTTACCGTTTTTGATAAAGAAAGCCCGGCCTCTCGCCTCTCATTTGTCTCATTTGTCATTTGTCACACACTCACTGAATAAACAGTGTTCAAATGTGTCTAGGTGCAAACTAAGCCATTTTCCGGGGCGAGGCACTGTTGTTGCCATGTGCCATTAGTCTCTTTAAACACATGCGTGCACCTGCACATCAGAGAGAAAGTGTGTGTGTTTGTGCGTGTGCGTGTGCGTGTGCGTGTGTGTGTGTGTGTGTGTGTGTGTGTGTGTGTGTGTGTGTGTGGATGGTGAAGGGGAGAGGTGCAAAATAAACCCCAAAACAGAGCAAGTCAGATGTCAGGTGACAGTGAAACATGAGGCTTTCTTGTTGTATTTGTATTTATTTTATTCATGTTATTTCTCGTGTAAAAAACGTACAGTACGTTACAAAATATAAAATAACCCACATATACTGACAAATACAAACATTTAACGCATAAACATGCCTTTGCAATACTGCTTTGGCTTTTTAATAAAACTTTTAAAAAAAAAACATTGAATAAAGTGCAAAAATGTCCACATCCTTTTCCTTATCAGTACATTCAGCAGGTTTTGTTCCTGCTTTTCACAAAAGTAGTTGTTCACAGCATTGTCAAATCTCATGACCAGTGTTGAGACACAATAAAGTGCGTATACGCGTGAGATACACATTCCTAGCCCCGCATCCACCTGAGGTCGGTAGAGCTGTCTCTCCATAAGCAGATTGTCCTAGGCACGCTCTCACGTTGGGTCACACCTTATCGTCATCGATACCTCATGTAGACTATCCATATCGACATATTGGTTGTGTTGATATCGATATCAATGGTTTAAGCACCCATGTCACATAGTATCGATATCGAAACATATCGACCACACACACACACACACACACATACACACAGAGACACACAGAGACAGACACGAAAAGCCCCCCCTTTTTCACCCATTAAACCTCGCTGGGTGACCTGGAGCGATAGGCCACGTTGGCTTGACAGCAGCCGCAGAACAGCACGTAGAGCGAACGCTGTATCTCGGCGTTGCGGTAGGCGTAGATGATAGGGTTGATCATGGAGTTGTATGTGGCGGGTAGCAGCGTGGCGTACGTGTACACGGGCGGGTACTCCCTCTCGCCCACCACACAGTAGATGGCGAAGGGCAGCCAGCTGGCGCCAAACGTGCCCAGGATGATGGCGAGCGTGGACACGCCCTTCTTGGTGGCCACGTAGTGCGACGTGGTGAAGAAGTGCTGCTGCAGCGCGATCTGGTGAGCGTGGCGGCACACGATCTTGCAGATCTTGAAGTAGAGCGTCAGCATGAGCGCGAAGATGGCGAAGAAGGAGGCGGCGAGGAGGCTCAGGTTGCTACGGGTCAACGGCCGCACGATGCTGCACGCGTCCGGCTCGTCCACGCAGTTCCAGCCCAGCACGGGCAGCAGTCCCAGGAACAGCGACACCCCCCACGTACCCACCATCATCACGTGCACGTACTGGATGGTCTTCTCCGAGAAGTAGGTGAGGGCGTTGTAGAGGGAAAAGTAGCGGTCCACTGTGATCGCTAGCAGGCTGCTGATGGACGCCGTGAAGGAGGCGACTAGGAACCCTACCGTGACGAGGCTGATGGTCTCGGAGGAGATGACGTACTGGAACACAAAGTTGAGGATTAATCCCATGCCAGCCAGCAGGTCCGCCGTGGCCAAGCTGCCGATCAGCACGAACATGGGGGTCCTTAACGTGGGCGTGTAGAAGATGATCGCCACCACTATGGCGTTCTCACACGCGATCACCGTGCCGGACATGCAGAGCATGATGTCCCACGGGTTGATGGTGAATTCCAGCGGAGCGGTGGAAAAGTCCAGACTGGCGTTGTTGTGCTCCGGCGACTGGTTCTCCATCCCGGACAAAGCACCTCCGGCCGCCGGGGTTGCCGAGGAGTCGTTGATCACCAGCGAGTCGTTCATCTCGAAGCACTGTCCCCACTTTTCCTGCGTGCACACAGCATAAGATGATGTTGTTATTCGTGTGTAGAGACAAACCAATTACAAGTAGATCGTAGATTGTAGTAGATTTGTAGCAGGAGTTCAGTTGAAATGAAAGAAAACTTGAAAACACTATTCGCTGTCCATGGTTCTGACACCTTCTTCACAACACAATGATAAACTAAGCGATTCAGATTTATTATACACATTAAGTCACATTAGTCGTTCATTAAGTCACAATAGTCGAAATAAAATTAAATACTATAATGTAAGCTATCATCAGTAGAGGATAAACAACGATATAATTCGGTAAGAAACTGACGAGGTTACAAATTGTACGTACCTCTGTGGAAAACGGGGTGAGTAGAGATTTTAATGAGAGCAGAGCCTTCGTGAAAATAGCAATCGTCCTTTTGCTTGAACCCGCACAAGTGACCCGCTTGACTTTGTTCTGTTTGGCATGGGCGATACACCCGCGGCACGGCCGCCGTGAAGCATTGGCTGCTCGGCTGGAGGAAGGGGCCTGGCTATGGAGGACTGTTGGAATAACTGGAGCTGCGGGGAGAGCTATAAAAGCAGATGACGTCAGAATGTATTCAGATAGAAATAGAGGGAAAGAGAGCTAGAGAGCAATGGAAAGAGAGAAAACGAGAGAGAGAGCTAGAGAGAGAGAGAGCGATAGAGAGAGAGAGAGGGGGGGGGGGGGGGGGGGGGGTTAGAGAGACTACTAACGTGTCATAATGGAAATGTTTCTTCAACCAGCAGGGGCATCTATGTGTTCCACTATGGACCAAAAAAACTGGTCTTGAAAATTAGAAATCTGGGCAAGACAGGGTAAGAATCATAACAAGACACTCTCCCTTTTCCTGGAGAACTATAGCTGCTTGCTACTGTACACTGTACATGTGTTTGACACTGTATGAGAGAAAGGTCATTACCACTGGTATTATTACTGTAGGACTATTTGTTCTATTGTTTGTAATATTATTGTTCTTATTGAGTGCTACCTGCCCTCTAGCTTTTGAATTTATTTGAATTGAGAGGAAACAGGGAGAGGGTGAGAGAAAGGGAGAAAGCAAAAAAAATAAACAAAGAAATATTGTTTTGGTATACAGATTGAAGAAATGGAGGTGCATCTTCTATTATGTATCATGTAAAGAATTCTGGCCTTTACAACTGGACTGCATAACAACAACCATGCTATCTTGAAGATGTATACTGTACAGTACACTCCATAGATAGTACAGTATGGCTATTTGAATCAAGTTTGAACATTCAGTGTATCTCTGTGCCCGTTTTGTAGCCATTTAGATGGCAGTCTGTTTTCTTGCACACATAAACTGTGTTCTGCTTGGTGCTTTCTGTAAGGATGGTGATGATTCTGCACATGCACCATCAACCCCAGCTCAATATGTGTTAGCCTGCCACACATTAGGGTACTTAATGTGTCATATAAATGTTGTTCTCCTGGGTACAAACAAGGTGTAATACTTAGAAGGCACTGTCTGTACCTTTTCCCATGGCTGAAGAACCCGGTCTCGCCTTCAGCGCTTTTCCCTTTTTTACGGGATTATCTGACACTTTCCCTGCATTTTCCTTTTAACACCTCTCTGTTGCCACCAAAGTTTGCTGGGAAATGTGCTTCTGTGTGTTGACGCCATGAACACGTGGGGACATCTGTAAATATTAGCACAGTAAGGCTCTGGAGTTTTTGCCCATTACGGTTGTTATTGCTTTGGAGAAATTAAACCATGGACATAAACCCTGTTGGGGAAAAAATCAATTGTGATTATTTTCAGTAAGGTCCATCTGTGCAATGGCTCAGAGAGTTCTAGAAAGAAAACATTGAACTGAGGAATAAAATACACTAGCTGCAGGGACTTTGAATGTAAAGACTATACTACAATGACAAATTTGGATATGTTTTATTATCTCCATTTCATTTCCATTTTTTAATTGGTTGAAAAACGACATGACAACTGGAGGATATTAACATTTGTCTTCTAGCATGGAATTCACCGGTAAGTTGGGGTGGACGCAAAGATGCCTGATCCCACCATGAAACAAAACATCTGAGGTGCACCATAGAGACCACAGAAAAGCCACAGAAAGATGCAGCAGCAAAGTATATCCCATCCAACACTGGTTTCTAGGCAACAGATGTTGTTAGTCCATCTTCTAAAAGAAGGTGCACAGGTGGAGAAAATGTATCTCATTAAGACTGCTCTAAATAGTGATGCGTTAAACGTAATATACAAGATTGTTTATACTGTATATTCAATCCTTTATTGTGTTATAGCATCCACACAACTTCAAAAAGTAGAGGGACAGAGATTTATGTGTGCGCGCGCGCACGCACACACACACACACACACACACACAAACACGCCCATACACAGTATATAAAATGCATTTATATAACCTCTTCTTTTTGGGGGCTCAAAAGGAATACTTTTTTAAAAAATTATTCTGACCCATTTAAAACAGTTTGGAAGCAATTCACAGAATTGTTTCATACAAAATGTGGAACCAAAATAATTTTGTGTGCTGTCTGAAGCCTGTTCATGCAGTTTAACATTTATATAAGCTATGTCTACTCAATACTGTATATATTTGTGTCCATTTATGTTTTCTCTGCATACTAACAAAACCAAGTGCTGTAAAGAGGCTGTTTTTACATGTCCCCTTCTCAAAAACAAATTGTCTTATGTTTCTCACAAACAAATAATTGTTCACACTTAGCAACCCACTGTTAACATGTATAAATGCACTCATCCAGCTCTATATATAAATATATATCAATACTGTATATGCACACACACATACTGTATACACATGCATTTTTATATATATATATATATATATATATATATACACATACACATATATACTGTATACTGTATATACATATACATATATATATTATTATATAGTATATACACACACCTATATACTGTATTTTTAAACACACTACATGGATTCCTATGTATTTTGTTCAGGTTTGGAAAAGGTGGGGACATGAGCTGTCTGATCACTCATGAGGTTTGAGACTGCTGAATTAATGGATGCTTTTAATAAAGGGGTCAGACCAGAGAGAGGGATTACATTACACGTGTTCATCCATCCATCCATCCATCCTTCCATCTTCATCCGCTTATCCAGAGTCGGGTCGCGTGGGCAGCAGCTCCAGCAGGGGACCCCAAACCTCCCTTTCCCGAGCCACATTGGAAAGCTCTGACTGGGGGATCCCGAGGCGTTCACAGGCCAGTGTGGAGATATAATCACACTGGTGTTCTATTAGAGGACAAATGGACATACTATAGGGCACACATAAACATACTTAAATGGAAACTACAAAGGGCTGTCTATCTTGCAGTAGAGATGGCTAGTCTGCTGCAGGCTTTGCATCAGGCTGTTTGCTGTTACTCACTTTAGGACCGGAGTCCTTCACACACGGTACATTCTCTGACATTCATCATAGCATGGGAACCAGGCAAATCAGAGAGCTCAAGCTTCATCTGATCTGGCAGATTTGGTAAATAGTGTGGTGGTGATGCCAGGCTCTGCCTCTAAAGCTGGAAAGCTGCAAATATCCATATTTGGTAGTTGTCATTTATTTAGTTAATTTCATATGCAATAAATTATTTCCTCTTTGTTACAATAGAGCATGTTTGTAGAGGACAAAGCTGCCAATCACAAGCTTGATGAGGCCTCTATCGCATGTGATTCACGTTTGTTAGCTACTAACCAACTTTCAAAGAGAACAGATCATTCAAGACTACTTGCATTTCTACAGACAGTACACATTAGTGTTTTAATTTTAATATATGTATACTTGAATGTTTAAAAGAAGAAAATAATGAATCTAATCAAATGGTTTAATGCGATATGTATTCTTATAATGCAGCTGTTTCCAATGTATGCATTTGTTTATAGAAGACTATGCTAATTATTTTTTGCAGCTAGGCTCACTGTAGCCATATACAGTTCAAAATTATTAATATTGGTAAAGCAACCACCATACTTTATAATTCTCCCACTGGAAATTAACCACTTCATTTGCACAGCCTCACTGCTTTATAGAATACAGCAAACAGTGGCAGATTCTCCTATTCAGCTTCAGCCAAATATAGACTGCCATTACTGGAAGGTGTATTTTTAATCAAGTGTTTTTTTTTTAGATCTATAGGCCATTCTTATCTCTCCAGGCACTTAGAAACATGCATTATAACACTGAGTGTACCACAAACGTGCAGAACACATTTTCACTATCCATGGTTTTATTATCTACCTCTTAATTTGATCTTAATAACAGATGTTTATTCTACCTCACTTATCACATGCTACAAGCCATTTCTCTTCCCCCACCTCCCATTTACCAGGCTCACAAGGCATAGATGGAGAGACATGTATAAGCAAGTGGTGAATGGTGAATTACAAAGCCCGGGAGAGAGTTATTCCAAATTAAGTTGTGCATCCTGCTGGATTTGTTTGTGTGTCCACACAATGAGCTGAAATACAGTCCACTTGTAAACTACAGTAATCTCAACATGTCAGCTTCAAAACATGAGCTATTTGTCTTTGCAGCATGCCACCTCCTATAACTCTAACCCCAGTAAAAGGTCTACTCACATAAAATATAGTACTAATAAAAAATAAATATGAGCGTAAAGGGACTTTAATGCTAATCAGTGAGCAATGAGCAGAACCAGTAGCAATACATAATTTTGGAATACATGAATAAATAAATTATAAGATTGTTGAATGAAGAATGTTTTATGAGCTCCAAGTTTAAATAACAAGGATTACAAATGTTTGAACTAGCGACATTTTATTACTCATATATTCAATACTCAATTAAAGAAATACATTTTCACTTAAATACATAAAATAATTTAAAATTAGAATTGATTGGCTGAAAAGATTAAGAATAAATACAAATAAAAGCATACTTTAAATTTAATTTAAACAATAACTAAAACAGCTACCAGACATCAGCTACCGTTTCTCTTGTTCCTCTCATTTTTTTTAAAAGCAGGCCATCAACATGATTAGGCACAGCAACAATGCATTTGGGTGATTGAACAAAATTAACATAATGATAACATCATAATACGATGAACTAAAAATAATAAAGATCTGATGAAACCATACTGTGCACATTTAGAAATAAAACTGTTTTCCTGATTCAGGAAACTTCCAGTACTAAAACAAAGCTAAAAACAAAACAAAAAACAGACAAAAGAAAATCTTCCAAAAATGAGGAATGTCAAGAGCAGTCAAAACACAAGACTCTCCAATAGCGTAATACCTTCGAGCATACAGTATTAACCTGTAAGGGGCAGAGGATAGCTTCTCCGCCAGTGCCTCACATATACCTATTCTTGATGTACTCCCGATATATTAGCATGTCATCCCTGCACAGTGCCCTCATCTGGCCCCAGCCCGCTGACACATGGCTCTCAAACACCTCCCGGCTGTCTCTGTCCACCTGGGGAGGTGAGACATCATAGATGCTGTCGTCTTGGAAGCAGGACACTGGCTCTCTGAGAAGGTGGGAGGAGAAAGTCAATATTTCTATGCATATATCACCAGCAGGCAGTGAGTGGCAACTTATCTCTTTTACACCTTTTTAGTTCTTGTGGATGTGAATGTCTAACATAGAAATCAGATTATGAAAAACTACCAGAGCTGCAAATGAATAAGCTTTCAAGACAGTGGATAAATAATTGTTCACCTTAAATCAATCAGTGATAAATGGAAATAGTACTTTAAACCAGTGAAACCAAAATACTACATTAACACATAGTAAATGAGACAAACAACAAGAAACATTAGTAGGCCATAATTTTAGAGACCATGGTGAGGGTGAAAAAGAAGTGTAGAACTTATTTCCATCAAAAACAAACAAATTCTTCTTGTAATATTGTCATTAATGTGACAAACCCAGCAAGGAAACCTGATGGGAAAACTCACTGGAAAGATTCAATTAAAATGATTTATTATTAGTTATTGTGCAAACATTGTGGTGGCAGGATGACACATCTGTGATAAGGTAAAGGTGATTTTTTTGTCATATACCCATACATGTAGTGAAATGTGCTCTCTGCATTTAACCCATCCCTCAAGGGAGCAGTGGTACTATGGACTCAACATTTTCTTAGAAGCTAGATTCCAAACGTGTCAGACATGCTCAAGGGGGTAATACTGTATTTACGGCGAGCTGTCCAACCATCCTGTCTATCAGCTAGCTAATAAATTTAAGTTATATTGATATAGATTGCAATTGCAGTGTCAAGGTGGCTGCACAGTCCTACATTCAACATTACTATGAAAAGTTTACTACAGTTCTGTAAGAGACAAACATAGGCTACAGTGCAACTATTATAGTACTAATTATTGAACTTCTATGTCCTGTAAAAAAAAGCCTTAATGTTTAAGCATTTATATACAAGTAATGACCATGTCTTCCAGTTAGGCAGGAAAAACTCAAAATAGATACTGTAACAACAGGAGTTAGGCCCCATTAGATATTACACAAACCCATAGCGGCTTTGGCTATTGGCTGGGTGTAAACTGCCAAACACTGTAAATGCAACTGAACCAAAGCAGAGTACCGACCAAAATCTGTACAAACACACACACACAAGATTTTCCCTCCATTTTCCCCCACCACGTGCATTTGTCCATCCACATTTGGAAAGCCATCATCTTTGATGCGTTCAAACCCAGATGCACAAATAAGGAGGGGAGAGGGAAATGGGCATGCCAGGAGTGGCAACATGTTCAGGAGGTTTGCAACAATGGCTTAAAGAATGAAGCCTTCTTATGCAATAGCAGAACCACATGCTGGGCCCCGTGCATTGGACATGAGGAACACATGGCCTGGACTGGTAGATACTGTAAGCCCAAGTCAAATAAACATTCATAACATAACTGACCTGTTGTATTCTTGATGAGAAGGTGTATGTGCCTTCCTGGGTGTTAGCGGCCACCATATACACAAATGCATAATGCATACAAATGCGCTCGCACACACACATAAACAAACACACAAACACAAGCTGTCGTTTACCACCTTTGTGTGAGGAGCCTAATTACTGTGAGACCTGCACCAAATCAGAGTTCTTTAATAAAAAAAGAATAGAAACACATTAAGCACATGAAGGCAAATGAAGAAAGGGCATATAACACGCTGTGCCTCATGTGTCTGTATTGTGACCATCCTGTTCGTTTGTGACGGGCAGCTCAGAGATAGCCTGCGTCAGTATGAATGGAACAAGTCACCTCTACCGATGCATGGAGACCACAAGCTAGCCCGTTACGTTCCAGAAGTAAAGATGCAGCGTTCAAACTTGGCTACCGACGCAATTTGCAATGTCTATAATACCACTACGTCTAGCAGTTCGTTCATTTTGCCTAGACAGTGTTAAGGATATTGTTTATTATCCTTTAAGTGGGCTTTAATGAGCACCATCTCCCAAGGGGGCTGTGCCCCAACGGCGTTTCTAACGTCAAAATACCATGAGCTGTGAGGGTGGAAGATTCACACAATAAACAAAGGAAAATATTAATTACATAACCCCTAGTGTTTCTGAGTTTTAGAGATTAAACAGAGCCTCGGCTGGTCGATACAACGTACCAGCACCAAATCTCCACCTGATTAACTGCAGCATGCCATAGGCCAAACTCAATTCCTGCTGTTAGCCTATGTACCGTTGACGGACGCCACCCACCACCACAGTCAGTGCGACACAGTCAAAGAGTGACCTGGGCTCGGTCGGTGGCAGCCCTGGTGTGTTGGCTGTGCACGGGTGGCAGCTCTTTGCTCCCACAGTTGGCCACAGCCAACAAATTGGGCTGTTGCCGAGCAGCAGGCAATAGCAGCCTGTCCAGACACCTGGCACACTTCTAAGCATGCTCAACAGTTCGCCATGTGCAAACAAAAACAAACAACTCTCACCCCCCCACACACGCTTTGGCAAACATGTTCACTTAAGTAAAGTACACAGCAAGAGAATGACTAATATGAAATATAACATCGATGTTCCTTGGACTGGTGTGCGTTATTTTATCATTAGTTTCACGTGCACAAATCACCTGATTAAAGTTCTAGAGTTGATTCACTGTAGGTGTAACCTGTTGATTTTATAACATGAGAACCAAAGAGGTGACAGAATGTCTTTAAAGAAAGCCATTGTGAGGCTGGAAAATCTGGTGGAAAAAAACAAATCTGAGACATAGCAGACACACTATAGGCTTAAAAAAATCATCACTTTGTTATTCGTAAAAAGAAAGGAGGCACTGGTGAGCTAAAAAATATATAAATATAAAACAGCCTAGTAGACCACAGAAGGCTATGAATGTGGACATTGAGACACTTGCCATTTGGTAGGTGTATCTGTATCGACAATAAAGAGAAGACTATTTCAGACTAATTCATGTACAACGATTTACCACAAGATGCACAGCACTTATACGCCTCAATAATAGAAAAGCCAGTTTACTCTTTGCCAACGAATATCTAAAGAAACCTCAGCACTTCACTTTGTGAAGAATCATGCAATCATCCCCAATACAAGCAGGAAGTGAAGGCAACTGCAGTAGAGGAGTGGTATAGCATCACCGGAGAGGATATGCAGTGTCTTGTGATATCTATGGATTCCAGTCAGTCATTGACTTGCAACTAAGTGCCATGATTATTTTATTTAACATTATGTTAATTCAGTGTTGTAATTTTTGCAATATATTCTGGTGATATGGAATGGGAATACCGTGAGAACGGTACATAGTATTCATCGTTTTATTGTAAATCCATCATGTTGGTGTACAGAGCCAAAATAACACAATTTGTGTCACTGTCCAAATACATTGCAAACACACATGAGTATATTCTGTGTCACATGCATAAAGTGCATTAAGTCTAAATAATATTACTCCTAAACAATTATAATACTACTAATATTAATACTACTACTACTAATTAGTATTAACACTAATTAATTACTACTACTATAATCATCAATGAACAATAACAACAACTGCTGATGGCAGGTTGAAATATTCTGCTTAATAATGGAGCTTTAACAAAGAATATTTCTCAAATATACTGTAAAGTGCATGCATTTATTTCATGTGATCCTCCTATTGCTCTGTACCGGAAAACTAAAAACTTCTCAATGCTACAAAAAATAAATGTGAAATATATTCATAGTCCCCTGTCAAGGTTTTCACTCTCCACTGAAAGGGGGAAACTTCACATTCACAAAAAGCACATTCATGTTTATCAGATGAGTCGTGGAAAGGAAATCTTACATTTGTCACGTTTGCATTCACATGACTGTCATGAAGTCTTTTGTGTTCACTCATAAATGCACAAATACACACAGACTGTGTGTGGAAATCAGTGCAGTGCAGTACAGAATGCATGTGAGATGCACACAAACGCATGACTCACATTCTGGTTAAAAGAAATGACTCCTTCACAACAAGTGCTGTTCTAACTAGCTGAACTACAGATTAACTTCATTTCTAAGAAACCAACATTTGAACATTCATTAACTGAATGAATAACTGAACACTGATTATGTCACTGAACCTAGTTGTTCTCTAATGGTTTTGAAGTGTATTGTTGTTTGTCTGAGGTTTTAACCCCAGGAAAGTGAGGGGTTGTGAACTGTGGGGATAAGGACACATCAAGAACAAGAAAATATAAATGGATGGAAGAAACCCAGTGCCCATCCAACCCACACTTGTCCCAGTGCTGATGGAACTGGAGTGGCTTTGAAAGGCTCTAAACCAAATTCAGTTAGTGTGTTTCACAAGGCATGGCACCTGAGTGTGTGTGTGAGTGTGTATGTGCGTGCGTGCGTGTGCACGCTACATTTTCTACTCACAAGCAGATGTTAGCCAGGTGTATACGTTCTGTTCTCTCAACCTTGTGTTGGCTCTGACCCAGATGTGCAAAGCTGCAAACACACAAGAGACAAAAGAAAACTTTGTTAATATATAGAAAATATAAAAATGAAATAAATATAATGTATGTATGCACAATATGTATGCAAAGTATGTACATACTGTAGATAGTAGTATAGGGAATGATGAGTAAAACACAGTGAAAAGCATATAAAATGCATTATTCCCGTAAACGTATTATTCCTGTGAATTGTATGACCATTTTTGACAAACTTCTTCTCCAGGGATCTATTTTCTGTGACATTTGTACTTATTCGTACATTACAAAATGGTGATTTTGTTGGTTGTCTTTCCCATAATGCTCCTTGAAGTATTAGACCATTATTTTTGGATTTTAACAAAATAGACGCCAATGCGTTTTAATTCAGTAACACACGTGGGCTCAACATTGCTGTGTGTCAACACCACTTGATGTCTGTGCACGCGCTTGTGGATGCACATATGCCTGAGCACGGCTGAGAAGGCTAGCGGAAACCTTTACCAAAAAAAAGGACAGCATAACAATAGTGCACCTTGAACAAACAAAGAGAGGTGAGATGACTGAGTCAATCTATAGAGGCCAAGTAGTAATGTAAATCTGAAGGGAAGATTTAGAAGAAAAATAAAGAGGAAAGAAGAAAATGTGTGTGTGTTTGTGCATACAAAATAAATAGTGACATCCTTCTAAACAATTCATTTTCTGGCATTCCTTAAATTTTTTTTTTAATAAACAAAAATTTTAAATAAATAGAAGTTGTATGTTAACAAGGTATTGAAAATAATTGGGAGAAAAAATAAGTTCTAATTAGGGACCTACTAAATATGCATTTTTTGCTTTAATGAAATACTCCTTTTAGCATTTCGCTTCAGCCTAGAGGAAAGAAGTTGCTCAGTGACACCTTAACAAAACGATAACATGCTGTATTCGACACACCACTTAACACCAGCAATGTTCTGCCTCTTAAGATGCAGACATACGCTGGCCCCCTGAAATGAGTTCTACGTAAGCAGGTTACAATCGAGGACACTGGGGAGAGGACAAAAACCTTGAAACACCCCGTCAGTGACACGGTGGTGAATGTGCAGTTCACATGGAAGGAACTGTTGTTCACATTCAGCTATAGCAGCATATTTATGGCCATTTAATTCAATTATGTTTCTGAGAGGAAAACGGAAGAATGAACAGGATAAAATGGAATGGACAAAGAAAAAGAGTGCCGAGGTCAGACATGATGAGCACAGCAGGGTGGAAAGCTCATGTCCCTTTTGCAAAAAATATAAAATAAATATTTTTAAAAAAAATCACATCAACAGGGCTGACGCTGATGTGGAAAAATTTGCTTAAAGACCCTTTCAAGTGGGTAGGACATGCGGACACAGAGGTCAGAGGTCTTGGATTCCAATGGGTTTTGCCTCAATGACACACAGAGAACACGCATGGGTAAGAACACGCATGGGTAACGTGCTGAAGGCAGATGAACGCAAGCAGACTCACTTCAGACACACAAGTGTTTGGTGTTTTGGCGCGCACACACACACACACACCTGTGCCTACGCACATGCAGAGACAAGTCACCCCAACAACTACCACTCTGTGTGTGTGTGTGTGTGTGTGTGTGTGTGTGTGTGTGTGTGGGTGTGTGTGTGTGTGTGGGGGGGGGGTGGGGTGTTCTCTAGCCTGCATGGGCTACTGTCCCTGTATACGGTCATGTGTTCAAAGCGTTTGCCCATTTACCTGTTATATATGTGCATGTCCTCTTCAGCAGGGAACTCCACCAGATTAAGACCATACGTCTCCAGCTGAACATCCTGGGGGAAGTAGACAGTTGGCGGTCAGACCAGGAGAACATTAAATGTGAGGAGTGAAGTCGTGTCCAAATAAAATCAAACATAATCCTCCTAGCACTTTTAGACACCAAACTTTAGTGGCTCTAATCATGACTAAATACAATAGACAAGAGACAGTTCTCTCCTGGCCAGGCGGCCATGATGTTCCAAGTACTTTTGAGTAGCCTTTCATTGGAAAGCACTCGGGGATGTGTCATTATTTGCCTCTAACTTGTGAAAGAAGTGAGAATTTACCGGCTATGGCTGACATCAACCCACAGAGGCCTTTCAACATGTCCAAAGCCTCAGGATTAACCTGTGTTCCCTTTCTCTCTGCAGACACAGCGTATCTTCGAAAAGTGTCAAGAATAGATCATCACCGTTTGTTCTGCTGGAGAAGGACAACTGGCAATTAAGTCACGTGCGACCGGCTACAAATGTAATCTGCCTGGAAAAGAACACCTTCAGGATGGAAGCTGGATTGCGGGTAAGCGTATTTCGTTTTCCCACCCCCCTCTCCACCTCTCCTCGGTAAACTCCCAAAAAGGAGGTGGAGTGTAACTGTTGCATAACAGCGTGAACGGCAGCAGCCTCCGGGAAGTCACTTATAGGATGGATCACATATGCAAGTTCAAAGTTGCATCACATGCAATGATTTGCATTATTTGTATGTATTAATCCACACAGGCCTGTTACGTTAACAAACTGCACGCAAACACACACGCACCAACAACATGGCATACTCACACATGCACTCAAGCTTTAGAGTGCAAACAAGCGCACGTGCATAATATGGGACACTGCACCCATGCGCACCAACCCACCCACAATTACGCTCGTGACACGTATCGCACGCGCACGCACACGCACACGCACTTTAACTGTGAGGGGAATATAAAGCGGCCGCGCATAATTACAGGAGTGAAACTCTAATGATGCGTTTAAATATTTCATCAGTTTTGTGCTGCTGGCATCGAGGCACATCCATTCTCAGGGACCGGCTCCTGGGCAACGAAGTTAGATGGCGCGAGAGCACGTTTTGCGCACGTGAGCTAGCCACGAAATATTCATGACAGAGTCTAGGGAGAGGGGAAGGGTGAAGGCAAAGGAAATGTATTATACATCAGTGAAGAAGAGAGACCCAGGCTTGGACCCTGGGTATGTATATAGATCTAAAACGTTCAATCATATCTCATTCATTTAAAGAGGGGTGTGGCGTGCATGTGTATTGGCCAGATGGGGCAAGTTACAGCAGATCAATATACAAGTATTATAGATTGTACTCGAGACCTACAACTCTTTGCTGACATGGTTTCTATTAGCGCTCGCAGCACACACACGCGCGCACGCACACGCGCACACACTCTCAGGTTTAAGCGTTTCAAACAGAGCAGTCAGAAGCAGAAATTTGCATGAAGATGTCATCGATCTACAATTAACAACAATATTTAAAAAGGGTTCAAACTGCCACATACAATAAGAGACAATGTCACTGTGGTAATATATTAACAGGCTTCAAACACTGTCAACTTGCTTTCAAGGTATAAGTTACCCACAATCCCTTGCTAGGCGCTGCCACCACAAAAGCTCAAGTAATGCAATCTCTTTCAGCAGGCCTATATAATCGCTTGCGACTGGGATTTGAGCCTGTGCTGCCTAAAACAATCGCCATGGCGACACACGACCTTAAGGGGGATAAGCATTTGGAGCGGGTTTCTATGGGTCTTCCTAGTGCGTCACTGAGGATGTTTTTACATGCTGCGAGCTTCTGAAGAGCTTGTTATTTCCTGGGAATGAAGATACACTGACTGGCCATCTATGATGATTATTGAGTTTATTTTCTTACCATGGGGGGTGCTGCTAGAGGCTTGATAAACCGCTTCATATGTACTGTGAAATTACAGTCACATTTACTGCAGTAACTGCTAAAAGTAATATGGTACAGCATAGAGCTACGTTTATTCAACTGTGGATAATGTATAAAACATTCCATACATTCGAAATGGTCCATATTCTGGATGTTAAAAGACAATAATCACGAGCTATCCTTTCTAGCCAGTGAAATGCATGCATCTGTGGCGATGTCTTCTCTGGCAGCATAAGGAAGTTATCGCGACTGTACAGCAGGAACACAAGCTCATTAGATCATTGTGCATTTCTCAGATAGCAGAAGATCATCATAGCAAAATCATAACTAGTCAATTCCACTCGTCATCGTGTCATGAGTCTGAAGTACCAAGGCCTCCCGGTACCCATATAATTCTGGCATCAGCTGGTACCAGCTGGCATTAACAGACACTAGAATACATTCTTCAATCTGTTCAAGCTTAAAACATTGCGTTAATAACCACAGCGACTGCACTGACGTCTGTCTGTGTTCTCTGGCGCATACAAGGAGGGGATCTCATTTCTTTTGGGGTGGCTCAGGATAGGTAGAAAGGAGATCTTGCCAAATGCAAAGTAGGAATGTGAACTCGTTTAGATACGACTCAGCATGGGGGACTAATCTTCCACTGGACCCTTAAACAGCCATGGTGATATTTCCATAGGCCTTCTGTGGGGAGGACATTCAAATAATCAGCAAGGGTAACCGGCCCTTGGCAGTACAACTTTTGCCTCGTCGAAAATATCCACCTTTTGATTCATGCTAATTGTTGATAAAAGGCTGTATATCATTCAAATTTAACAACTGGTGTTTCTGACTTCTCCACCGTCGAGCTGAACATTTTATTTCATCTGGCGTGGTAGTCAGATTGGCTAGCCGACAGATTGGGAGGATAGGTCAGAAACAATTGGGCAATTGGTTACACTTGGGGCTACATCTGACTGGCTTCATAAACACAATAATTTTATCATCAGAAAAGAAGATTAGCTAACTGACACATGGCATATCAAACCCATCCGACCCTGTCATGTCCCTTCAGACAATACAATGGCACATGCCATCGGCAATGCCACACACACTTCCAAAATTCCTTGAGATTCCAACATTGCGTGTGTGTTTGTGTCATACCTCCTGAGCGCGGCTGCTTTCCCCAGACTCAGTGAGCAGTTTGTTGGGGGTGGAGCGTTGGGACACGGCCCCCTCGTCATCACGGTCCTCCTCGGAGTCATCCTCAGACGTGCTGGTCATCGCCTCCTCTGTGGGGGGGGGAGGGGCGCTGGCTGCCGTTTTCCTTTGAAGCACGGCCTCCTCTTTGCTGCTCTTGTTCCTGCACGCACACACACACGCACGCACACGCACACACTTACTTAAAAAGGTAAAGTTAGCCAATGTAACCCTGCACTCACACAGCCAGCTACAGTCAGCCACAAAGCGACAGACCTTCATTCATTTCAATAAGCTCCGTTTTACTATGGGCGACAGTGAGTGACAAAGAGGCCAGCTACTAGCGCCCGGCGACTTGGAAAGTTGACCAGCATCGAACTTTATTCAAATTTTCAGTGACACGTGTAGCGACTAACAATCAGAAGGTATAGTTAGGAACTGTTTTTATCAAGTTCACCAAATATCTCGTCATGCTCCACTAGATTACCGTTCCTGTGCGCACTGAAGAAAGAAAATAAAACGATAGGCTCCTTCAAATGGTACACAGCCCTGGCTCCATACGTAGGAACATAAACAAAGTTGTGCAGACCGCACAACAACAACAACAACAATATCCAACGTTTCCAAGGGGCGGAGCTTCTGAGGGAGTACCCCATGGCACTGGAGGGTGAGACGTCTTTGTTTTGACCAGTGTGAAGTTAACAAGCGTTCTCTAACTATATAACTATCTATCAATAACTACAATAGAGAACAGGGAGGGACAGAGAAGAATGTGATCCACTCAGTATCCAGGTGTGGGAGGACCAATTCACTATTGCATGTTTCCCAGCATAATTGTTGGTGAATGCAGCCGCACCTGGGACCCAGAACCCTGTTCTCTCTTGTCATCTGGTCCACAGCAGTGCCTCTCAGTCACAATAATAGAAAATGATTAGGAGCCGTGTGGCGCGTCAACCATAACAAAAGACACGGCCCTTGTACAGCATATTCACGGAAGAAATGCAGCTGGCTCAATGGAAAAGGAGGAACCATCACAGAACGTCACCTTTGGCGGTGAAGTAACTGACAAAACAACACTGGGGAACAGAGGACAAACATTCTGTTTGGACCTAAACCAACCGAATGATCAGTTCTCAGTAATAACACTTGACGTGCATTAAGGGGAAGTGCTTCAGAACCACAACAAAAACACATGCAATTGTACATGAGTAATTAAAACTTGAAGGCTATCGGATACATTTACACTGATTCCTCCTTCATGACTGAAATGGCTTTAATGGGATATCGTAAAACAATAAAGATAAAGCTGGTGCCAGTGTTGTATATTTCATAGAATGTCCCTTATAATTTGTACATTCAGTGTTTTTCTCATATTGAGGATAACAATAACATGTGACACAATAACATGGGCCATTATGTATAAAAAACAGTGTGTCAACTAGCAGTACCAGTGTTGCATAAACATAGAACTGATTTGTGTAGCTAATGTGTGCGAGCGAATATGTGGGTTTATGTATGTAGCTATATTTGAAAATGCATGACAAGGCTATGCGTGTCACAGAATTGTGTTTTTGTTTGCAAGCGAAGTGGCACGGGGCACGCTGACACAGAAAAACCACAGCTGTTATTTAAAAAAAAAACATGACTTTAGCCCAAACACAACATATTTGACCCCCCGCACGCACGCACGCACACGCACACACACACACACACACTCACTCACCCCAGCACAGATTTTCCTGTCTCCTCTGGTTTACGCACTGTGAAGGGGCTTGGATCAACTCCCAGGGTCTTAGGCATAAACTCCCTTCATTGGCGAACACAGTATACAGAAAGACATTTTAGTAACATGGCAGTTATCTGTTGCTGCCACCTCCTTAAGGAGGTAAAACAAGTGTCTTTTAGTGTGAGGAGCACCTGGCTGAGTTGGTCATTGCGATACAGAAGGTGTCGTCGAAGGAGGTGAGCTCGTAGGGCTTGAAGAACTCTGTGTAGATATCGATGCTCTCGTCGTAGCGGTTCACTCGTTTTACTTTGACTTTCTTCATGTTTTCCTCGCAGGCCACTGTACTCACACATACAAACCCACAAATGTCTTGACGGACACTTCAAACAGGGACAGGGTCATTATAATAGCTAGCAAAAAGTTGATAGGGAAGAGACACATTACTGATACACAGTACAGTACAATTACCTTCATCGTAAGGTACGGGCAGGTAAGATAAGATTCCCTCTGACCACCAATATGTGTAGCTGGAGAAAGACAGGAACACTTGTTAGAAGTACTCGGAAAACTTCATACGCATTGATTTGTATTCCGTATACATATGCTAACTCCTGTGAGGACTTTACATAACCTAGATACGAAAATTGGCTTTGCTTGATAACCCGCAACACTTTAATACATCAGCTTTTCATTCAATATGGCCAATTTGATTGAGTAGCGCCATTAGGGTTGGGTGCAATGTGCTACTTCACTGAATTCAAGCGGGAAGTGACAAGTGTACAGACGCACAACTAAAGTCAGTCTCTGCAAGGCCAATTTCTCACAATAATGGATATGCCACGCCAGCCCTTTGTCACAGCATAAACAGATCTGGGTCCATTATTATATAAGCATAGGGGACAAGACAAACCATACATGCAAACATACTGTAACCAGGTCAAACCAAAACAGACAGATTTGGTTAAGATTGATTAAGAGTGAGTAACTGAAAAAGACACATGGAGAGTAAGGGACAAAGCAATATAGTGACAAGGTTAATCATAAAAATAAAAAGAGGAACAAAAGAACAAGGCTAAAACACAAAGCAAAGAAAGCTTTAGACATGGAGATAATTTATCATAGGCACTTATGTAAGGAAGTATGTGTATTTATATAGCACTTTTCACAGATACAAGATCACAAACTGCTTTTACATTAAAAACACCAACATAAATGGTATTTAAATTAAAAGTACAATAGAAAAATATACAACGAGGATGGATACATAAACAAGAACAGACATTGGGAACTAAAAACTAAATATTGGCCATTTATTTAAAAATAAAATGTTAATAGCTGTTAAACTAGCAAAACTCTAAAAACCTCTTTAAATAAAAAAGTTTTCAATTGTTTAATGAAATCAGTGGAATCTGAGAGGCTACAATTGGTGAAATGTGTGTTCACTTAATGTATATGTTCTTGTTAAAAGGCAAGCAGATGCATTTTGGACAGTTTGAAGGTAGGTAAAATATGTTTTAGTGACCACAGAACATTCAGGGACCTATGGTGTTAATAATTTAACAACAAACAGGCCAACAAACCCACCAACAAGCAATATATAAACATTATTTTCATCATCAGGTTAATCCAGTTCCCATAGCAGCCAAATAACCATATTTGTGAATCCATACAGCATTCTTACAAGGCTTTTCCATCATATGAGGGAAGAATAAATCATAGAATATTTCCACAGGAGCCTGATTTGCTACTTACAGTACGTGAACAGGGGTGGGCGAGATGGGCAAAAGCAAAACAAACAATAATTATTTAACTTGTTTTAAATTATAATATTGTTTGAA
>JAODTR010023063.1:0-23918 GCA_025399935.1 Amblyopsis rosae
GGGCAGATTCACGTTAACATGACTAACCGACAACACATGTTTAAACTACCTTGTCGATAGCTTTACACAATATAAATGAAATGCACTAGCCACATGTTAGAGACTAGCAACAAACATTTAATTTACAAAACGTCACTGCAACTATACATTTCAGCACATATTTGCCTTGTGAAGTAAAATCTAAGTCCTTTTGCCAAAACAAGACTGTTCGTCACCTCCGATTTTATAAAAGAAACTTTGGACTAAACTCCACTCTGACGGCCCAATTCTAGCGTGGCTTCTCTCTGGTCTGATCGGCCAAAAAGAGAGAAAAATCGCTGGGACATTCAAACTGCGCAAGATAATTTCCGCCTCGTTTACCAAAACAAACACTGATTGGCTCGTGAGTACCAAACATCCAATAGAAATAAAACACCTCAAAACTAATTTATATTGACTGCAATTGAACACTTCTATTCTACCGGCATTAAATAATCATAGTTACATAAAAATGTATATGAACAAATGTTTTATAGCTTCTGCCATATTGTAACACTTTATATTTTAGACTAACAGCATCTCCCTATATACTCTTAAAATAAGGAATATAAGTAAATAATATAAAGAAAAACACATTTGCTGGTGGCTAATAATTTAGTTATATTTTAGCCACTGGGCTACAGAGAACTGATAGATTTAGTGGGTAGATGCATCATTTGCCATCGCAATTTCCCCACATAATGGCCTGCAGCATGCGCTATGATCTTGCACCGTATGACTGCAATTTGATTTCCGTAATTTAAATGCCTTGTTCTGACACTAACGCGTTCGACTCATCCTATTAGTCACAATACATTTGCCCCGGAAAGGCTTACTGTAAACTAGAAACACCACACTGGTGTGTTCGCTCTCACGTGTTAAATGAAATGATCTTCCTCCAAATCGCATACACTGATAGCCAGCAATATAATATGAATTCATATTACGTGGTATTATGCCAAGTAACAAGACACATTATTAATATAGTGTATATGTATATATATATACAGTATTTTTTTACTCCAATCTTTTAAACTGAAATCACTTGAAATCAAGAGGGAAAATAGTCCAGCATTGGGCACTTAAAGGTATAGTAAGCAATCCTAACCCAATACACCTTTTTTGGCCAAATTCAACGAGTTGGTGCTGATAAGGTGTTCTTACTGTACACACAGCACTCGGTCTTTAAATGGAAAACAAACAAATGTAGTGTTATGTGGTACGGACCGCACCACATAACACTATGCCTGTCTTGGCAGTGTGTGTTCAGTGTGGATGCGAAGACGATAAATGCTGAGGCAGTACCCTGAGGGAGAGATGCATTTGCTTTGATGGTGAGTTCACATTTTAATCATCTTTCTTCAGCATCACATATTCCACCTTTAGGGGAAACATAAGTGCTTCTATTTTGATAGTATTTCCTAGGTGAGGTATACGCCTGCTCCGGTTCCCTCCTAATGGCATTGATTAGGTGTGTTCTGATAATGGAATTGGATTACACACACACACACCTACTGTACAGTGTGGTCATATCGCTTACTAATATGTCCTTACAACACACACCTTAGAGTGTGAGTGTGTGTACGTGAGTGCGTGTGTGTTTTCTCCCTTCTTGATCAGAATTCCAATTGAACCAGTTGGGTGATGGAGTGTGTATGTGTGTGTGTGTGTGTGTGTGTGTGTGTGTGAACGTCTGTGCGTGCACATGCGCGTGTGCGTGTGTGTGTGTGTGCGTGCGCACATGTGTGTGTGAGACATCCTGTACCACACCCCTGTGTAACCGCCACAGCCGTCCCCACAGCAGCCGCAGAGAGACAGGGCTGGCAATAATAACTATACTAATATTAATATGAATTAATAATACTTAATAATAATAATAATATAATTATTAAATAAAATAATAATAATTATATTACTAATAATTATTAGTACAGTACAGTAGTAATATTAATACTAATATGTGCATGAGGAGATAAAAGCAGCAGAGGAAAAATAAATATTCTCCATTCTCGCTTGTCATGGAGTTCATCTGAGGGGCTTCGTGTCTCCATGCGTGGCCCCTGACACGAGTGATTGTGTGGGTGGGCGGCTGTGCAGTGTCTCCTCCCCACCCCCCACCCTCATAATTAGGTTCGACCACACCGCTTGTGTCCATTGTTAGCTTACGTACAGAGAGAGAGAGAGAGAGAGAGAGATGGGGAAAAAGTGTGTGTGTATGTGGGGCGGGGCTGAAGAGAGGAATATTTGGACAAAGAGGGAGAGAGGAAGTGAGAGATGGAGGGGGAGAGAGAGCTGAATATATATTTAAATATATATGAGAGAGAGAGAGAGCTTGTGCAGGCTGCAGCACCTGCCTGCCTGGGCTCCTGTATAATGTAAAAGAGCAACTGACCTCCGACTGACAGAATATCACACTTACTTGCACCAGAGTCTCAGCTGGACACAGAGTCAAATTAAAATATACCGAAGGTGCATATTGCTACAATGTCCGAACTCTATGGAGCATTCTGCCTGACTGTGTTGGCATTTAAGTGCTATTTTCAAAAATGTATTTATTAATATATTCTTAATCTCTTGGTTATAGTGTTTGTGTGTGTTCTTGTGGGTGACATAAATGTTACAGTATGCTAGGCATCGTGTACTAACGTGTTAGCGCCCATTTTAGGCATAATTTCCTCGCACTTTACACCTAAAAACATTCGATGTAAAAGCATTGTATGTACGAACCTCACGCACGTGGTTAAAACTCCATACTGCCTGCTGAATGGAACACAGAACCGCAAGAAGCTTTTCTATTCATGCACATGCATTCATGGGAGGGTCAAAGGGAGTTTGGAAGTGTCACGCAAACAAATGGGAGGAGATGTGTGAGGAGAGATTGGAGGGCAAAAAAATCTGTATTAACTCCATAATGTATGCTTAATACAATGCGCATTGCTTCTTAAACCTACATTCCAATATACTGTTTTGTTATTAAAATGTCATTGGTTATTTCGCTTTTCCGCTGAATGTATGAAAACTCTTTAATATCTAGGTTTGACTATATAAATAGGTATACTTCATGATTGTTAAACTTGTGTACTGAGTCTGCTGTTAATAAAAATAATAATAAACTTATATATATAGCACCTTTCATACACAATGTGCAACTCAACGTGCTTTACAGTTAAAAACATTTGAACAAAGGATGAAGGGAACAAATGCAATTAAACAAAAAGAAATAAGAAACTACGGAAAACTAGGTAAAAGCCATGAAAAAAAATAAAAACCATTATTGTAAAGTCCCCCCTAACTCTAACCCACCGGGACTCCAAACCAGGAGTTGCCAGGTGCCTTGCACCGCAACTTACGATATGCCTGGAGCACAGACCAGACTACTCGCCACGTTAACGGCAAGTTTAGAGGGCGGTGCCGAGCGTTGATTACGTGATCAGCCGCAAGTTTAGTACATCCAAGTAAAATACGACGACACAGCGTGCGCTATTTGTGGTCTGGCTGCGCTCGCTTATACTCTGCGCTCGCTAACTTGTGTACATGAGGCCCGTGTATCTACAGTATTTATTAATGTATTATGTAATACTCTTTATTACTGTGTGTGTGTGTGTGTGTGTGTGTGTGATAAGGGGGGGCATGTGGAGGGGATTGCAATATATTTCTAATGGGGCTGAGCTATACAGCAGATGGGCAGATCGACGCTTGAGGCGGAAATATGTGAAAATGTTAACTGTGTTTCTCCTCTGTGTATACTGCTGTATGGAACTATAAAGCGGTATAGTGTACGATAGTGCAGGGAGTATACTATTTACATTTACGTGTACAGCATTTAGCAGGCACTCTTAAAAGCAACACTTTAGCAGATACTTTCAACAGCATAATGGCAGAAGCATGTCATCAGTGCTAACTACATTTAAATCATACAATTCTCAGAAATAATTGGTAGAACCACTAAGTACCAACAAAGTGCCGATAGTCTAAGAGCTTAACAACGGCAGGAGAAAATAGGAAATGTTTTAATTAAGTAATACATTAAATGTAACTATTTTATAATGCGTCATGTATGTAGACTCCCTACCGCTTCCCACACACACACACACGCTACAGGAAGAGAGTGAACATGGCTTAGGCGGGCAGGTCTAATATGTGCCAAGAAAGGCACGTCTTATTTTAATTGAGCGTGTTGAGGGATGAGCTTGCTTTAATTTGCAGGGTTGGCTAAACAGATGTAGCAACCAGCAGTCTGTTATCCACTCTTGCAGTAGAAATGTGAAAACATATTTTCCATTGAGAAAAGCCTCTGCTCTTCTAATAAATTCTAATAAAAACCGATGCTATATTGTATCATCTTTAGGCATTTTCGACTCAAGTTGTTTTCAAGTCGCTTAAGTCGCACATAAACCGCGCCCACACATTAGGTTTACCGACCTGAATCACCTTGATTTCATGCTCTCCAGACTGATTCTTGCGGTCAAACTGAAGCTCACGAGATGAGGATGGTCTCGTGAGGCTCGAGGGTATATGCATACTGGTACTGTATGTTGTGTTTTTTTTCGTGTGAGCGTGCGTGAGCGTGTGAAGTCTTACGCCTTTTGAAGGGAATATCAATGTGCTATCACTGTACAGCATGGGCTTTGATGTCTGTGCCCGCACGATTTCCATTTTCGGTGTGTGCGTGCACGTGCGCGAGTGCACGTGCGCGAGTGCAGAGGAGCAGCAGGCGAGATACATATCCAAGGTTAACTGTTGTCATGCCAGCCTTCGAGCCACGGCAGTGCTGTAGCCGCCATGGATCCAGGGAGCCATGTGTGTGGGTGTGTGTGCGTGTGTGTGTGGATGGAGGGGGGGTGGGGGAGCTGCCGAGCTCCAGCTGTCATTGTAGCGGGCCTCCACCTGGGTCCCCACCCAGGCATCAACCTTCTTCAGTTCACTCACTACTGTGATATCTCTGGGGAAAGGGTTCTCACACACACACACACACACACACACACACACACACACACACACAGACAACACAAAGACAGACGTGTAGAATCATTCATGTAGAATCCAAACTCGCTCTCTCTCTCTCCCTCAGCTGAAACACTCCGCTGGTCTCACAGACGCACGCACGCAGGCAGATAGATGACGTGTGCTCCCCTGGTGAGATAGTTGTGGCAATGATTGAACAGAGTCGGGGTGGGTGGTACAGTAGTACTTGGAATGTGGGGTGTGGGTGGTCTGAAAGTGGCCTCTGTCCCTGTCAGTGAAACCTTCATGAGTCTGTATCGGTGACAGACAAGGCCCAAGTATCAGGTGATGGCCTTATTAGGACGTGACACTGGCAAGGGGTGAGTGCCGTTCCGCTCCCCGAAAATAGTCTTACCTGGAGCCAGGAAGTGGGAGACGTTATGTGGGATGTTTTGGTTCTAGTTTTGTTTTTTTGTCCATGTCAGACATCTTAAATGTTTCAGGATATTTTGTATGACTAGGAGAGTAGAGGGCAAAGAAATGTACAAAAGGAAATGCCATCATTTAAAACGTTGTCTTGTGTTTGTCTTGGTTATTTCTGAAGGCATTATAAATGATGTCGCTGACACAAATGCTGCCTACAACGTATATTGCAAATGTTTTTGCTCATGCAGAAAGTTTTAAATTAAGCTATAATCTTTAAAATGCTCTACTTTTTAAATTGTTTTAAAACATTAGCTGTTTGAAAGGAATTTAGATAGATGTGTCCCTCAAATACATCCTCTAGAATACAGAAAGTAATGTGTTTAATGTTAAAGTCATGTTTTTTTTAAATATATATATATTGTAATGTATTTCAAGATAGATTTAAAATAAAAAGGCAATAGATGTGTTTTTAGTGTGCCCAGCTGTATTAATTTGTACATTTTGAGTCGAAACCAGAGAGAGCCATCAGTGCTGCCTTTTATTTATGTATACATGTATTTACTTATTTATTTTTGAAGGTCTACCAGTTTAAAGAATATCTTCAAGTTCCATCCAGCAACTTGTCTGTTATTCTGTGTGGTTATGGCACGTCAGCAGGTTTTAACATGCGACTCAGGAAAATAACAAAAACTTGGAAAAACTGCAAAGTTAGACATTCGCAGGGGATAAATGTTGGAAACCCTACTGTGACCGGGGCAGAAACTCAGTCAGTTCTAGTGATGACCTCACACCCTGCAGCCTATTAGAATAGAATATTTCATGTGTTACATGCCCATACAATATATAATAAATATAAATATATATATAACTACGCACAAAAAGTATGGAACTTTGTCAGTAATTCAGCTTTGGGGTGCTGTTCATGCCAGAGTGACCAGCACAACCACGTTGGCTGGCTTGTGACAAACGCTGGTTGAAGAATGGGATGCCATCCCACAGCAGTGTGTGACCATGGTGACCAGCTTGAGGAGGAGGGGCCAGGCTGTGCATGGTTCTTCCACACGCTACTGATGCTCCTGTTTGTTAAATGAATACATTGTTAAATTGTGAATATGTAATTTTCTTCAGACTTTAAACATCCAATCCACCAAACAAGAGTCAACAGCAAAGAAAAGCTGTTTGACATTGTCAGAGAAGATTTTACAAATTTTTCATGGGCGCAACCCACATATTCAGCTCTGCTGCTCATCCCACAAATGCATATTCCTTACAAATGTGGCACCATTCAAAAGGGAAATAATCAGGGTTTCCAATGTTGTAATGTTTATTGCCAGGAAGCATGGTTACAACAAATAAATAATCTACCAAACACAAATGACAATACCTTTTGTGCTATGTTTACAATATACATTCTGTGTTGCAAGATAACTGAAGAAAACAAGCCCAAAACATTTTTTTTCTTCTAGTTTTATATTCTTCTCATTCCAGTCCATAACAAACATAATACCTTACTTTTAGGCGACGCACAGTCCACAACCCAACTTAAAAATGTCCCGAGGAGAAAAGGTTCTTTAAAAATACATGTCCACAAACACCAGTAACATAAAATGTTAGTTTCTTACTTTTAGGGTGCCTTATATCCCTGTTACATTACCTGACGTTTCCCCTGCTCGATTGTCTCCAGTCTCGTTTTTCTTTTTCTTTTTCTCATCCTTTCCAGCCTTGCTTCAACATAGCTGGTTTACAGGCGCCATCCATTGTACGACAGAAAAGTGCAACGGAACAGTAATTGAAGTTGGAAACTCGGGCAAGATTTATCAAGCCTGAGTTCCCCGACATAAACACAAAGTTAGCTTTCTCTAATTGTTACTTTATATATAATCTGTCAAACATCATTGCAAGCACGCAGTAGTCTATACTAGCCTTCTCCTCTCATCTCTTTTAAAGTGTGATGTGCTGTTAAATCTGTTAAATCAGCTGAGGCACTTGTAGTTTAGCGTTACTCTTCGTTAGGCTATCAGTCCTGATGCTTGTGAAATTTCGAGACTGTGAAGTTTATAGACATATAAACATCACTTTGCTGCAGGAGTCCACGTTTTCCCGAGCAGAGGCACAGGGGCGTATTTAGATTGAAAGTTGGGAATACCGACTCAAAAATATAAAATTTGGACTTGCGATGGGCAACTGTCAGATTAGTGACGCAGAGATGTAGTGCGCCAGATATCTGTCTGTTAAGACACCCATCTGGGGATCCGTCCATTGCATCCGTTTCAAAAGGGCAGGCACTTTCAAGGAAATACTTTGCATGTGATTGAACGAACCTGTGAACCAACAGAGCTTGTTGTTATCCGCTCCCGCAGTAGTAGTCGGGACAAGAGTGAAAACATATTTTACATTGACAAAAGCTAATAAATAATAGCAATAAAGCTGATACTGTAATGTAGGCCAGGGGTAGGGAACCCTGGTCCTGGAGAGCCGCAGCCCTGCATGTTTTAGATGTCGCCCTGCTCCAACACACCTGATTCTAATGAACAAAGTTAGAAGTGTGCGTGTTAGAAGCCTGATAACGACCCATTCATTAGAATCAGGTGTGTTGGAGCAGGGAGACATCTAAAACATGCAGGGCTGCGGCTCTCCAGGACCAGGGTTCCCTACCCCTGATGTAGGCTATCATCTTTGCGTTTTCAACTGGAGTTGTTTTCATGTTGCCTACGTCATACCTAAACCACATCGCTGATTGGCAACACTGATTGGCAACACACTAGGTTTACCGACCTGGAAAAAACGCTCTCCAGACTGATTCTCGTGGCAAAGTCAATGTGTATCGCTGCTGTCACCTCAGTGCCTTGCCCAAGGGGCAGGGGCCCTTTGCCAGGGACCCACGTCATCGTTGTCGTCGTCATCATCATCATCTTCATCTAGAGCCTCGTCTTCAATTAAGGCTGCCAGCGTCGCCTTGCTTCATATAGCAGGAAGGAAAATAGAGGGAACGACAAGAATAGAGATGCTGAATAAGCTTGAATGGCATCGCAAGATATACACACAAACAGTAAGGGAGGTGTGTGTGGGGGGGGGGCACAGTGGCCAACAGTGACTTCATGCTGAAATACACTGCATCCACCGTTTGACTGATGCTTATTTTAAATATGATGTAATGTATTCAACATGTGGTGGTATTAGTAATTAGGTCAGTGTCAGTCTCAGTGCGTTTCCGTTCACTCGCACCACTCATGTCACATAAGCGACTCGTGCAGAGATACAGGCCCCAACATAGAGCGTAACAGTGACCCACCCACTTTTTTAGGGGCTCTGGTGCCGGAAGAAAAATTCCCGGTCATTTTTTCCATGAACTTTTTGTAAAATCCTTATTTAAAGAGTTTTAAGCCTGGAACCAAGCCATTAAGCTACGGGGTAATCGTGACCATAAACAATTTGATTTGGAGCAAAAACATTTAATAAACATGGAAAAAAGGCAAAAGTACAAGACTGTGTACATAACAGTGAAGGAACTGTGCATCCCATAACCCATTGCGAATTCAATAAAAGGCATATTCTCCCTTGGTTCTTCTTAATTAGTTATCAGATTGTGTATATTATACCATTATAATAGTATAATACAATCGCTTTCATATTATTTATACTTCTAACATAAACAATTGTACTTTTCAGCGCTAGCAATTCTCACTAGCTAATATGACTTTGCGGGGTTTGAATAATTTCTATGGTAAGAAAGAGCACCGATCTTCTCCAAGTTCCGAACCACTCCGAATCACTTTGAATTAACTTTCCTTTCTAAAAGGTGATCGGCGCTGTCAAAATAATTAACCTGGTGCCGTTAAAACAAGGAAGCTGTTGAGTACTCACATCATAAGTTACTATTTTGTGACTCTCTGGAAAGTTAATAAACACACACACATACATACATATATATATATATATATATATATATATATACATACATACAGTGGCTGAAGTTACATTGATTTACTTTTACGTAATATCACCCCCAAAAATCCAATATCTGACTCCATTGTAGACTGTACAGGAGAGGTGCTCAATAATCATTCTTTTCATACCATAGCTGTGTGGAAGCAGCTGTGTGGTAAATTGTAATTTTTCATAATGAATTCCCTGATTCACAATGTGTCATAATACGACATTTAGAGTGTCCTTAGTAAATAACTGGCCTTTGTGGTAAACAGATTTCCGAATCACTGTCCCCTGTTATTTCACTAACATTTTCTGTTTCCACCTCACTTTTCTCCATGGAAACCCCAGTGTAATTTAATTTAATTATAACCATGTGTGTTTGCGCGTGCGTGTGTGTGAAATAATCCCCAGGTTGCGTAGTGATGCTACCCAACTTCGAGAAATATGGCGCTTTGATGTACATGAAAAGAGGCAGGATTCCACCACATTTCTTTAGAAACTCTTAACATTTGTTATCTATTTCCCTTTAGCTAAATTCTCCTAGAGCTGCACTTTGGGGATAACAGGCGCACAAACTGTAATTCATTTCTTCCCCCCCTCCACCATCTCTCCTTAGCTTACCCCCCATCCCCCTTTCATTTTGTCACATGCCCACTCACCCTTCCCGTGGTGGCAGGTGCATGGGTTACGGGTAGCGTTCTGCATTGCGGGCTCTGATGGGACCGGTGATGCATGATATTGTGAGCGCGACAGAGTGTCCCTCGACTGCAGTTGGACTGGCAGAATGGATGGTCTTCCATCCAGAGAGAGAGAGAGAGAGAGAGAGAGAGGGAGAGAGATGAATTGTTGCAATGATACCTACATTTTACTATCTGAAGCCAATGAGCCATCTGCAAATATTGCACACACAGAAATAAACGTAATTCATGCTAATTCATGCTGAAGCAAGTGTGATTGCATATAAAAGGAAGCCATTTTTTGCTAACAGGCTGGTGAATTGTGGCCGCTACAACGTGTGTAACTGGCTTTCCAGTGTAAAACATTCTGCTATGGTAACCGGACTCCGCAGCTTGCCATTTGAAAGATCTTCGATGGCTGATGGCGGGGCACTGATAAGTGGCATTTCTTGTCATTACAAAGAGCTTTTACCGCAGCCTGACGTTCTTTGGGGAAGGCCAGTCTGTGCTCGTTGGCACAAATGTGATTAGAAAGTCGCCAGTAAGCCAGCATGCCGTCTGGGAGACTGAGAGGGCTCAACGGACGGCACTTCCGCTTTCGATTTTTGGAAGGTGTTTGTGTGGCGGGGAGGGAACCTTTCACCCTCTATGCAGACCAGGATGACCCAGCGTTCCATGCAGGTCAATGGGAGATCCATGGATTTCACCATAAAATTGCCCATTATTTCTCTCTGGGGGTGTTAATGGGTATTTGGAGTAAATTACATTATTTCTATGCCCACTTAGGGACCAGAAGCTTTCTATGCTTGCTTCACTTATTAATCGATGTTATGATGCCGTCATCTAATCTGTATGTTTTTTATAGGTGACCTGCACACACGTGCAGACACTTAGTACAACAACATCTCAAATCAACCTGTCAAATTTCTCGCGTTGCCACCGAACATGTGGTAGACACAGAGATGTTACGGTTGAGTAGGTCTATCACTCTTCGCTGACTTCGATACAACCCTGATACAGGGTTGTATTGTTCATTTGTATGCTCAGAAGTCATCCCACAATGACGACATATGAAATAAAATAAGGCATAGGGACAGCCGGAGTGTTATGAAAGAAACCTTGAGCGCTACGAGTGTTTTTATTATACCACTGGCGATGTTCCTTTGAGCAGGACTCTTAGCTTGCAGGTGTGAAATTGATGTAATTCCCCAGTCCTGCTCATGTACCTGAGAAGATATTATTTGTTGCATTGACATATTTAAGGTTTAAAAGCTATATTCAAAACAAACTAGATTTATCTACTGCTCACAACCGAATGTGTTTGTTATTTGAACTCACCTCTTTATAAAGGTCATAGCCATGGCAAAACCTGCTTTTGCTCTCCAATTTGCCATCTGTGACAATCACAAGCCTTTCACAAAGCATGCCAATGGCATTGAGAGAACAAAGCTGAAGGTTGTCTTTCTCTGCTTACCGGAGTGTGTGTGTGCGTGTGCGCGCACGTGTGTTCTTCTGATTTATGTGTGCGAGCACATCTTTCAAGGCTCTGTGACAAGCCCCCCCATGAAGTGTCTTGGTTAGCAAGGTATTGCAGGCTGACTGAGATAGTATTTTCTGTCCAAGCACTCTTTATTCTGAGTTTGCAGAGTGCACACATCTCAGGAATTGATTCCGCTCAGCCACGGTTTAAATGCAGCCTGTGATTACCTTGAAGCTGACGTAAAGAAGAAACCAAACAAGCATTTCCATTTGAAAAAAAAATGTTTTCATTGCAGCTTATAGACAAAAAGGACATAAATATTATATCACATAATGTACACTGTAGGTTGTCACATTTTGGTGAAGCACTGCATACTTTACAACAGTGTTGCCGCCAGTCTTTAAGAATAAATGTATGTGTGAAAGACTTTTTTGTCTTTCCGGATGGAATCTTTCCGATTAACAGTTTCGGATTAGGTGACATCCCATGTAAAGAGGTAGTTTACATGGGATGTCACCTAATCGGGTCTGGTGTTTACATGCGCCGTCGCAACTTATCGGAATCGATGTTAAACATGCACACATTATTCTAACGTGTCTCGCTAGCGAATGGTAAAACCAGCTTCTAGTTATAGGTATGTCAAATAGTGAGGCTTTTTGTGTGAGTGGTGGAGAAAGAGAAACAGAGAAACGGAGAGAGACGACCACACACTGGAGTATTGGTTAGGAGACGTAAGCCAAGTCAGATAGCGCCACGTCCCCCAGCTCTCGCAATCACTAGCCCGCCAACAAATGTCGATCTGGTTGGCCGTTTCTCTTCAGATCCTGGTGTTTATATGGAGCATTTTCTTTCGGGTTGGGCTTTTAACCCGATTCCAATCGGAATAATAGGGTCCATGTAAACCCAGGTACAGCAGGTTTTGTCAGGTTGTCACATTTGGTGAAGTACTGTATACTTTACAACAGTGTTGCCGACGTATTGGCTAGCCTCTATTGCTCAGTGCCACACACTGTCACCAATCTTTGAGAATAAATGTATGTGTATAAAAGGGTTTACCCAATACCATACACCAGGGCTATTCATCTCACCCTGCATGTTTTAGATCTCTCCCTGCTCCAACACGCCCGATTCAGGGTTAGAAGCATGAAAACGATCTGTTCATTTGATTCGGTGTGTTGGAGCTGGGAGAGATCTTAAACATGCAGAGTGCGGCCCTCCAGGACCGGAGTTGAACAGCCCTGACCAGGGTTCCCAACCCCCTGCTGTACATGTATCAGCAACAACGTCTTACATCATCACTACATTGGAAATTGAAGTTGCTCAGGTGAATGCAATACACAGAGCAAATAATGTCTGTTGAAAACACTATCCACAAGGCATTAATTGCATTTGCATTACTGCAGTACTTTTGAAGCTTTCCTTTTATCCCTGCCCCATGCACTCCAATAAAATTGCTACCTTGCGCACCTTTCTTCCAAAACCGATTTTCTTCATAATACATCAAAAGCCTGCATGTGATTGGCCAGTCATCGAGCACAGAGCCTTCACATACTTGTGTGTGTGTGTGTGTGTGTGTGTGAGTGCGTCGGGTTCCATCTCCATTTGAGGTTGGACGACTCTGTTTGGTGGAAGGGCAAGCCAACATCAAAGACTGTGATACCTGGAAACGGCTCACTTTTTCCCCTTATGTGCTTCACATGCACCCTATCTCTCAGCATGCATTGGCTTACATGTTAACGCGCACATCTCACGCCATTAGCTCACACTGAGTGATTCTTATTAAAGGAACACTCTGTGAGTTGTGCTTCATACTGTAGGTAATGCAATATCGATTCTGCCTGTACTGCCCACGCACAAGGCCCTTTCCCTATTGCAGTGGCTGGTGGACTAGATATGGTATGGAATAAGTATAAGTATGAGCCCCTTATGAGCCCCTACTGGTCTGTAGATACTTGATTTTGAATTGGATTACAGTCGGCGTCACCTTGACTGAAATGTCACGGGCTGTGTTCTTAATGCATCTTCCTGTTGTTTTATTTGTGCATTCCCATGGCTGTGTGTGTGTGGTTACACATGCCACAATATAAGTATCTCTGTCCGCACACAGATGCCCGCAGGCTGTTGAAAGACAGAGCAAGCTCCGATCGGAGTGAGGTTAATGGGTATCCACTCATTTTCTGGACTCCCTAGCGGATGTCTGCGTGTTTTTCGTGACCTCTAATATCCTGGTGTATGCTACAGTCACCGTCCACGTCTGCAAGTTCCGAGAACGTCCCGACAAATGGTGTATGAATAGCGCTAAATTGCTCCCGGCTCAGTCTGGTCTGATTAACATAATCGTATGAAACGATCTCTTGCCTTGCACGGATGACATCCTCAAAAGGTGCCCTCTCATTTTTTTCCTTGGGTTGGTGGGGGGAGGGGGGTGATCCCACCTGTCACTTCAGTACGCGACGAGACCTCGCTACATAAGCCGGCCGCCCACACTCAGAATACACACACAATCACACGGACACCCTCTTCACATATCTTCCCTGCCTTTCCGCCAGAGCCCTGTTATTTTGTCTTCAAAGCTGTGTGTTGGTGGTAAAATACTGTTATCACCGTGCATGCCGACATCTGTTTCTACATTCAAATGGATTTTTCCTCTCGTTCACTTCCTTTGCGGCAAAGCAGGAGTGTGGCTACCGTGCCGTGGCTCATAATTAATACGACACATACTGTATAATTGCTTTTCAATCCATCTGGGTTCCCCTCATGACTGCACAATTCTCCTGTTCCAGCACGGCTTTATAAGCCTCTGCAAAGCTTTGCATTTAACCTGATCTTGATAGCGCTCGAAATAATAACCGCACAACTGTAGGCTAAATATAAGCAAAGTCGGAGCCAATTGGAGTAGTTTGTCTAGTTGCTTAGAGGAGTGAAATTGTTTTCTTTTCTGTTCCACTTTACACATGTATCCCTAGGTTGAACTTGCTAGGCCACCATTAAACTGTGAACCGCAAGCCACCCCTGTTAACACCTATCTTACGGCTCCATATTGTAGGTACCTATCTTAGGGATGCCTATCTTAGGGATTCAGAAGGGCCTGTCTTAGGGCTCTAGATGGGCATGTCTTAGGGCTCCAGAAGGGCCTATATTATGGTTCCAGAGGGGCCTGTTTAAGGGCCCTAGATTGCCCTGTATTAGGGCTCCAGAGGGGCCTATCTTAGCGCTCTAGATGGGCCTGTATTAAGGCTCCATAGGGGCCTATCTTAAAGCTCTAGATGGGCCTGTATTAGGGCTCCAGAGGGGCGTATCTTAGAGCTCTAGATGGGCCTGTCTTAAGGCTCCATAGAGGCTTATCTTAAAGCTCTAGATGGGCCTGTATTAGGGCTCCAGAGGGGCCTATCTTAGAGCTCTAGATGGGCCTGTCTTAAGGCTCCATAGGGGCCTATCTTTAAGCCTATCTTTTTTGGAATTGGCAATGTCAATGTGACACGGAGAAGTAGTAAGCCTTTCAAAGTGGACTGTTGGCTTCATGGTCTGTATTGGCTAACAAAGGGAGAGAGGTGGGTAAACAGACGAATGAGAGAAAAGTGCGTATGTTGCGTAGATTACTAGTTTGGTAACGCCCCAATGAGGATATGGCCAGCTACATAGTACACAATGCATGGAACTGATGTTGTTCGCCAGTACACAAACCGTAAGTAAATCTGTAAATCTAGTTTTTGATACAGTAACTGCTAGGCCACCATAGCATAAACAACTAGTCTGCAGAACAGGCATATTATCAAGAGTGATGCAGCGTGCACATTAATAACTACATTCGATTATTATACAGTAGGCTATTGTTCAGAAAACAGTAAACGGATTAGATATAGGCTGCCTAAATAATGTTGTGTTGATTTACTTAACCTAAACATTGCTCATTGATAAATACGCACTCGAAATTGTATCCCCTGCCGGAAACTGATTGCAGTTGTTGGTACTGCAAGTCATAGCCTAATGCTTTTATCTGGGTCAGTATCATATCGGTCATATCATACAGAACATTGAACGTTATGTCCGTGATAATAACAACGATAGAACATGTCTTTGTTTAACTTTAACTTTAAACACGGCACTTTAACTTTAAGCACGGCAGAGAACGCTGCTGAGGCTAGCTTCCACGACATCACACCTACATGTACATGCAAGCACGCACGCACGCACGCACGCACACACACAACCATACACACACGCGCGCACACAACCATGCACAGACACTCACACGCACACACCCAAAGACTCTCAAGCATGTAATCCAAAAATACAGTACATACAAACACAAAAACATACTATATCTTATATGATGTCCTAGCCATTGCGTTTGTGTGAGCCATTGGGAAAAGAGAGGGGCGCTTGGGCTTGCTGAAATGGAGGGAAAATGAGCTCTCATTTTGTGTTGGCCTGTGGCAGTGCTTTCACATCATTCTCACTGAGTGTCTGGACCTGGCGTTGAATGAGAAAGAAACATGGCAGGGTTAGGGCACATGGCACCGGCTCTGCGAAAGACTAGACCAGACTACACTGTGTGCTGCACGGCAACAGTATCCAAACACCAGTGTGGGGGCAGGGGGGGGGGGGGGGGGTGAAAGATGGTCAGTTGCAGACAGCCGGACATAGAGTCAGCAGGGCTGCGATAATAGAGAAACCATAACAAAGTGTGTCTGCCAGTGTGCACGCCGCAGACGTAGTGCCGTGCAGTAGATATCGGCACCTGCGTAACATGGAGCGACGCATTGACTCAACAAATGCCGTGAACTTTTAAACCCACAGCCATTGAAGGGACGCTTCAGACCGGGGCCGGCTTCGATCAGTGGGTGATGCCAAGCCGCTCGTCCGTGGCCATCGCTCCAGCCGTCTCCACATCTATTAGGCCGCGAGCCGCCTGCTGAGGATGGCGTGGCTGTGGTTAATGTGCCTCCTGCATGCTGACGGTGGTTGCGCTCCTCGTGACGCTCCTTTAAGACGTGCCAGAGGACCTAATCTCATCAATGACGAGCACAAGGAGATGAGCAGACAGACAGATAGGTAGACAGGCAAATAACAGGCAGGCAGGCAGACAGACAGAAAGACAGGCAGAAGCCAGAATTATTCCCCTGATGCACCAGAGCTGTGTGTGGGTGGAACAGAAGCTATTTCCCAGCTGAGGAGACAGCGGTTTTGCATTTTGGCAACAGAGAACACCGGGAGACCTCCGGACAAATAGTGGTCATGAATGAATAAGGATGCGGTTTGTTGTTGATGTTGTAGTGCAGATTAGATCCACGTACTTCTGAAAAGAAAAGCGCTGTCCACCGAGGAGCGAGCGGGGCCTGCCTGCATGTGTCCACCACGCCACCCTGGCACATGTTTATGACCTCATCAAGGCGAGACCCGGAGCACCCCTCCCAGACACAGCCGCCTGCATGTGAAGGAAGGGGTTAGGGGTGGGGGCAGCGGGGGACTCTGTGGCATTGCCAGTAGGGATGTGTGTGTGTGTGTGGATGGATGCAGATGGCCTTATAATGATGTATGCAGACGTTTGACTTAATGGGAGCGCTGCCTTTTATTTATGGGATGAGGCACTGTGGTTCCTTTACAGGAGATGGGCAGGGATGATGATATCACTGTCTCTCTTATGTATGCACGTACACACACACACACACACACACGCACACAAACATGTCCACACACACATGCTCACGCACACGTACGCACATACTGCAAACACATACATGCACACACGCACGCACATACACACACATGCTGCACACACATACATGCACACACACACGCACATACACACAGACAGACACACATACTGCAAACACACATGCACGCACGCATACACACACACACGCATGCACGCATATACTTCAAGCACATACATGCGCGCACACACACGCACAAACACGCACACATACTGCAAACACATTCATGCACACGCACACACACACACACACACACACACTCTCACAGGGCCATACAGTAAGTCCTGCCGTCAACCACACTGAGGCACACTGTGAGTGAAAGGTATAAGTGGGTGATGGAGAAGGTTATGAGAGGGAATTAATTGCATCCCTGGGTGGAGGGCGTGTGTGTGTATGTGCGCGTGCGTGTTCGCCTGTCCCCCGTACAGAAGTCACTTTATTGGCCCCTGTTGGAGGTTTTCATTTCATGGACAGGAAAACTTTAATTTCAGCCCCGCTTGCTGTTGGAACCCCTCGACCCCCCCGACCTCCCGACCCCCTAGCCCCTTCCCCCAACACATACACACACACACGCACACGTAGACACACAGTTTCCTGCCCATGTAGAGGAAATCAATATCTGATTGGGCACTGGGCACACTTAAATTTCATCTTCTCCACTCTGGCAGTGGTCCAACATAGTGGACCCATGGAGACCCAGTGAGAGGACAATAAAGGGATGGAGACATTGAACTTTGGTTTAAAGTCAGTTAAAGGCATGGTCTAGTTAGGGGCTTCAAACATACGGCCCGCGGGCCAAAACCGGCCCGCCAGATGGTTCAATCCGGCCCGCGAGACGACGTCGAAAATTTTAAAAAGGAACAGATATTTCAAATTACCGAGGAGTTCCTTGGGTTGGTATCTTTGATGGATACTACAACAGTGGATGACATTATCAGCTCTCTCATTTGAGCGCTGGACAGGGTCGGAGTGGACTGGTCCCGTGCTATTATTTTACTGGCCCGGCCCACATGAGATCAGATTGGGCTGTATGTGGCCCCTGAACCAAAATGAGTTTGACACCCCTGGGTCATTCTCAAGAACGCTTGCTAACTTGGAGCTCAAATCAATGCAGTCTCCCTCAGAAGCTCCGCCCCCACACATTGAAACGCATTGTGAAGCCAAGCGGCATTGTTGTTGTGAGTGGTCCTCTCCACTTTGTTTACAAGTCTTCCTATTTACGGAGCTAGGAACGGGTAGACGTAGCCTGGCACAGTACCAGATTATTTCTTCAGCACGCACAGATAACGGTAAACTAGTAAGCTTGAATGAAACACCCTGGATTTATTGAACTAAAACAGTTGATAATAGAAGTATTTGTTCTGTAAATTCATGTGTGAAGAAATTATTATCTAATTAAAATATAATTATTTAAGTGACTATGCGTGTACGATGCAATGGATACAATGGATGTCTTGCTAATCTTGTGTTTAAATGTTGTGCACTTAGTGTTCTAAGTACAGTATATAAAAACATATTTATTTCCATGAATGCTGTGCATGGCACAGTAAACAGTTTGTGTCAGGGTAGGGAATGTATTTACAATAGGTTGCTCATTGTATTAAAGTCTGCACATCTAAATTTCCTTCTCTAATGAGGGATAAATTATAGTCTTGGTAAATGTATAAGGCATTGTCCTCTTTAGCTCAACACCACATGCTACCATGTTGAATCCCTTCAATAAACCCTAAAGCTCATGGGTGCATTTCATTTGAACATTGTGGAGGACATATAAAGCAGGGGATCTGCCTACCCCAGAACAAATGCTGGTGAATTCTTATGGAACAATTGGTGCTTCAATTTATGGTGGAAATGTGTATTTATTTAGAGGAAAACATTAAATATAAAAACCCCAGGAACAATTCCAAATATATGAATTACAATATATTCAACACATACGCATGATTTAGCTTCTGTCCTGCTTGTGACATAGTTTTTATTTCAATAATAAATCCATGAATTTTAATTAATATATTAACCACTGGACTAGCTCCTATGCTCATATTTAAAACTTTCTGCACATTCTACTCATTTGTTTTGGGATGATCTAGGCTAAACTACAGCTGAATTCGAATAATGGTCTACTACACATTTTGATTGATTAAAATATTTAGTGCGTCGGTGCCAAAAATGCCGGCGAAAAGCTGTATGGCTGGGGTGCCTAATGTGCAAATTGAAATATCCGAAAAATGAGATATATCAGTCTGAATCAACATTTCATCGGGGAGGATTAGACCTTTTTTAGGTTATGGCTAAACTGTCAAGCAGTTCAATAAGCAGTTTTATAAGCGTATGGGCTACACCAAAATTGCCGGGCGGCTCCAATAAGATTTTCGTGTTCGTGTAATTGGGGGGGGGGGGGGGGGGGCAAATAAAATTGTTCCCCTGCGCCCACCCCCCCCCCCCCCCCCCCCCCCCCCCCAAAGACACTTGTTCCCCTGCTCCCACCCTGAAATATACGCTAATCTGCACCTGCTTTACCTCAGCTGTACTGAGCATACATTATTATCACAGTTTGAATATAATATTTGTATTATACCGTTCATAGCTCACAGCTGCACACTGACTGGTGCCTCTTTTATTTTCCACTTTCCATGCTCTTTTTGTTCTGTCTGCAAAGTTTAGAAGACATCTATGAGAAAGGGCAAGCATGAGAGAGAGAGAGAAAGAGAGAGAGAGCATGAGCAAAAGAAGCATAGAAAGAGAGAGTTCAAGGAGACTGACCTCGGTCGATGCGGTATTGATTTGCTCGTTTTGGTGCGCAGCAGGAGCCTGACATTGTAACTTAACAGCTGAGGGCCTCATCTTGACTAGCAGATGAGAAATAAGATCGGCTCTGATGACCTTGTCCTGGCCGTCACGTCCTGCGCCGTGCATCACTGTCACTACGACGATGGCCAGGATGTATGGTTGAAATCCCGAAGGTAAACATAAGGGATGTTCCTAACGACAAAGTTTGTCGTTACGTCGTTTAAACGAAAATTTTACTTAGACTAGTCTGCTAGTCTAAAAGTTAGAAAGAACTCAGAAAACTGTCAAAATGTATCACAATCTTTAACAGGGGTTTCATCCAATCAGGAACAAGTAGGCTATTTTGCCACAACCTTTTACTCACGAGTCACGACCAATGAGTGGAACAAAACGATAGTAACGAGCAGAAGCGCTTGATATTCTTCATTCACTCAATGGCCGCTTGCAATTTGCGCGACCCACTCACTCCCTCTCAGTGACCCACAGTTTGAAAACCGCTGATCTATAAGACTAAATATGTCCCTACCTGCTCTCTCATCACCTGTTTGGTCTGAGTGCGGACTACTCTTTGCTTTCCCTCTCCAATCTCCTCTCTCCGCATTTTCCTTATTTATTTAAATAATAGACAGACCACTTAATCTTCATAACTAGCGCGCCGTTATTTGATTAGTGGTATCTGCTGTATCCCACAAGGAAGATGAATAAGCATGTGACTTAGTATCTGCTCTCTCATTGGCTATACTGCACAAAGCTGCTCTTCAGTGGTCCACTCGGAGTCTCAACTTGTGGGAGCGGGGTTAGTGACACTGTGAACTTTTTCTAATGTGAGCGGTGTCTGACCCTGCTCCTTTGCCTCTCTGAGATGCATTGAATCACACGCTCTCCACTTTATTCGCAGCGTCAAGAGCATTTCAAGTACAGCAGGGAGAGACCGACTGACCCAGTGAAAAAGAAAAAGTACTTCAAAATAAAACAAATATAAAATAATAGTATTTCTGGTGCCGACTAGCGAGGTAGCAACATTTAACTGTGTAACCGACTTATCGTGCACATCCCTAGTATACTGTACACTCATGAATGTCATGAGAGTCATGAATGAATACTGGGATGCCGTTGTGTATACAACATGGATATGACATCGCTGGCTGTGTGGCTGTGTAGATGGATACATGCAGTTAATTTGTGCTTGGAGAAGGTTGAAGCGAAACGGCTTGATTTACATGTGCTTAGGAACCCGTCGCCTCGTCACAAGCCAGTGACGCCACTAGCGAATGCATTTCCTCTGTGCAAATGAGATAATCCACAGTACGGGTCGTACAGAAGCGCCATCTCTACAATATCACAATACAATGTCTGATGACTTGACCTTGAGGCAGATTAACGCTTCAGGGGACTGTCGTTGCGGACAATTGAGGGAATCGTGAGGTCCACGGACCACGGTCCACCGGGATGTTCGGCTGGCCATCACCACCTGTGAATAAGCAGGACCTCAGTCTGCGATACGCCACCAAATGATGCAGCTGAGAGATGTGATGATTGACAGTCTGTATCTGCCACAGCTGTTGGCTTGTATTCCCCATAGTTCCCCCATTCCACTTTGAAGACAGATTACTGTGGATTAATGAAGCCAGGCCGACTTGGAGAGCGTGACTTTGGCCTTTGGCAGAAAGGAAGCAAAATGTCAGTTTAGGTGATGTAGGCTATACACCTCCTTCTCTCTCTTTTACTCTCTCTTTCTCACACCCCCTCCCTCTCCCTATGTCTCCTGTTCATCTCTGAGGGCCTCTGTGTCTTCCCATTCCGGAGAGCTGGCATTCTCTGGGCGTAAAGCAGGGTGCTTCTCTCCTGTGCCGAGACTGTTTCTAATGGATAACGTTATCCGCAACGTGCCCGGCCTATCATGGTGTTTTACGGCTCGCGCTTACGCTCTATACATGCCATGTGATTACCCCTCTTACAGCACGGAGGCATGCAAACGCACTGGGCTGGGCGGCTCGATACGGCAACCGCGGATGTGCAAACATCTACATATCACGGCTGTCGCTCCATTTATACTAGCAACATTAAATCCATTTACCCCTCGCACGCCACGCGTCCAAATGCGGGGCCCGAGTAATTAAACGCTATTCTCTTTCTCCATTAGAGAGATAATTAAGTAGGAAGCCAAGGTTCGTCTCATTGCTCTTTGACGTCCCCTTTAAAGAGTGCCGTCTCAATCCGCGGGTTTCAATAGCCTACTATGTGTGCTTTGTAAGTGTGTGTGTGTGCGTGTGTTTGTGTTCAGTCCTCTCTTTGTATCGCTTGATAATGCGCGTCTTCGTCAAGCCCCGCTGCGTCCTGTGAGCAGCGCAACTAGAAGGTGTCGCACCAACAAGCTCATTAGGTGACGGGGAGATTTAAAGAATATTGTGTGGTGTGGAGTTGTGGCTTTAAGCATGCAAGTCCTAGAGCGGTTTAGAGCAAGGCTCGCTGGTGTTGATTAATGGCCTATTTTTCCTCTGCGCTGTAGAATGAAGGAGGATTCTTAATGTTCATTTTACCTAATCAGTGCTTAGATGTTGGACGCACAACAAGACAGCCTCACAGATGGCTGTCTGCATCGACGCCTTCAGATGCAATTACAAGCCAGTTGTGGGGAAATGAAACAGTGGCTAAATCTGACAACGGCCTCGCTGTCTGTTCGAAATCCCAGTAAACCGCCTTATTTTAGCACAAGGCTGCTATCACACTGAGGATTATTGGAGATTAGAGAGCTACTGGAAATTGAGTAAACATCCCGACGAATCCTTTTAGCAATCTAAAGAAGCAATAAGCTAGTGTTAGATGATATCACATGATACATATTTCCCAGATAAATATGATTTGAATATTAAACTACCTTAACTAGGAACAGACAGACTTGATGGAGATAAAACTAATGTTAATAGGGTAACATTGTGAAAAGCATATTTTCAAGCTTATTATGAATACTTTGTGTTCTAATTCTAAATATTTTAAAATAAGTATGCAGCTGATATTTCTTACTAAACCTCTGCTATAACAGATATATAAGTTAGTCTCAATTAAATTAACATATTAACGTTATTCTTTTAGTCGACCAAACATTCAGTGATGGAATGTGTTGAATTAAATTATTCCTACCATCAAACATTTTTAAAGATCCTCCTTTTAAGAGGCAATGAACTACTCTATTGAGGGAAAGTGCGACATGGCAGAGCATAACCTAAGATGAGGCATACAAGGTTACTGGACGAGTGAACGGAAAGCTGTGTCTCTTCTAAAAGCCTAGCGCTGTTGTCAGCACTTCCCCTGTTTGCAGAAATTCAGGCAGATGTTCATTCTCAGCCCTGGTCGCTTTTGCCAGAGCACATCAGGGATTGTACTTAGCCGTAGCTGAAGCACCAGTAGAGAGATAGAGCCATGCAAGTTATTTTGGCAACACTGTATTCCTCAACTAAGCAAGGGTGAAATATTCATGCAACATGTGCTTTTCGCTCCTTTCCTTCTTGAGTCTGAGATGGTCGGTGTTGGGGATTAGCTGGACTAGATGTGTGTTTTTACCAAGTGCATCTTTGTGAGTGTTTGTGGCTGATCTGGGCCACAAATTGGACAGTGTCTAAACCCGGCTTTGCTTGTTTTGATTGATTTGTGCCACAAGGCTGCAAATATTTTTCTATATTGTGGTTTGCTGCCTTGTTTCAATAGCCTCCTATGTGTGCTTTGTAAGTGTGTGTGTGTGCGTGTGTACTATTAGTTACAAATAGGCCTTATTTTTTGTTTTTGATCTGAATATCTGATTTCAATACGACTTAAGGCCAGCTTCAGTGCTAGAATCTAATTTGACCACAGTAGGATTTCTACCTCTCTGGGAACCATCACCTTATCGTGGTGGAGAGGTTTGGGTGCCCCCATGAACCTGAGGGCTGTGTTGTCTGG
>JAODTR010023074.1:5483-16259 GCA_025399935.1 Amblyopsis rosae
CCCCCCCCCCCCCCCCCCCCCCCCCCCCCCCCCCCCCCCCCCCAGGGCGAAAATAATACCAGCAGAGGAGGTGTAATATATCTAGATTCTGCATTGTGCAAGGTGTTCTAAAACGTGCTGTGAAACTGTAAAAAATTTGATTTTAGAACGCTCGCATTTCTCTCCCTGACCTCCTCCACGGCCGCTTTGACTTTCTACATTGGCCAGAATGAATAATAAACGACGGTACATGACAGTGGAGGACCCACCGTGCTCCTGTTAGCTGGCTAGAGCTGTGCCTGGAAAGAGCTGCAAGGCAATAGGAGCAGATTACTATCCACATCCTTATTTTGCTTTAGTTGATACGGACCAATCAAAGTGTGAGCACAAATGTACTTTAGGGCAGGATCTGGCCCATAGGCCGCTAATTGAAAAGCCATTGTTTAGGCCCTTTCATTAGGTGACTTGAACTCTTTGTCAACTCATTGACTTTTGGTTGCTATTGTCTGAGGCAATGCACGCATCGCAGGTGTCGATGAGTGAGCAAGCGGCGATCTTCCTTATGCCTTCAGAGCACGCCTACTTCACACTATATTAGCGAAGGGAAGATTGCTTGTGAAAGCCTCTGCAGCTTGCTTGTGTTTCTGTCAAGGCTATAGTGACCTCGTCTCTCTCTCTCTCTCTCTCTCTCTCTCTCTCTCTCTCTCTCTCTCAAAATTGTGAAATCATCGCATAAGAAGAGCTTAGAAAATAAATTAAAACATTGCAAAGCATTGCAGACCTTTGCTTTGACAAACCCTCTGGCAGGTGAAACCACTATGTTCTACGTGAGGATATAGTGTAATTGCATCCTGAGCAGAACATGACATCATACTCCCTCTGGGTCTGTTGTAAAACCATCTTGTGCATCGTTTGTTTTCATGGCCAGTCCGGCCATTAACAGGTTAGTGTGTGTGGCCCACACAGCATTTGTTTTGGTCTAAAGGTTGTTAGGCATAAGGTATGGTTTGCATGCTGGAACCAGAATGCAATGCTGGTTTGTTGTTTGCTGGTGTACCAGCATCCCATGCTGGTGTGCTGGTGTGCTGGTATACCAGCACTAACCAGTATGAACCAGCCTGGACCGGCACTAACCAGTATGAACCAGCCTGGACCAGCACTAACCAGTGTGAACCAGCCTGGACCGGCACTAACCAGTATGAACCAGCCTGGGCCAGCACTAACCAGTATGAACCAGCCTGGACCGGCACTAACCAGTATGAACCAGCCTGGGCCAGCACTAGCAGGGTTGTTTTGGTCTAAAATGCTGTGTGACATCTAGGGGCATAAAATGAGAGAGCCACATTACCTTTGCCCTTGTTGGTTTTAACAGTCTGTTCCCCACTTCCTTACCCGTCCTGTGTTATTGAGCCGGTGTGTCTGACGTGCACGAGCTGGCCTGCACGTGCACGTTTGTGCATCTGTGACGGTGTGTGCTCTGCGGCGCAACACACACACACTGTGTGTTGCGTGTGTGAGCAAAGCCGTTTTAACCGGGAACAGGCAGACACGGGACAGACAGAGTCACTGTGACATTTGGAAACAACCCCCTACCGTCTTGCGAGATAGGCTGTCTGAGACACATGTTTTCTTTATTTATTTTATTTATTTCCCCCCTGTGTTCCTCGCCTCTGTGCACGCCTGTGTCTCCCTCTGTTCATTTTACATAAATAGATAGGCACCGGTAAGTAAATAAATAAAGTTCATAAATAAATGTGCATTGTTCCACACATGCATGCACGAGTACAGTATCTGTAGCTCGTCGTGTCTGTGTGCTGTCTCCACATCCAGCAGAGTCTAGATGCAATAATAATTTATATAATGCGGGTATCTATCTACCTCAGGGTTGTGCAAACCCAAGCTGGAGATGCACTGCTCCACAGTACAGCTGCGTACAGACACACACACCAGATTTGGCACCGCATCACTCAGTCTTTTGCAGCGTTAGTCTAGCTAGCGTCCGCCTCTGTTCCTATACCTTCAGAATGTGCATGGAAGCGCCATTGATTTTGCTTGTAGCGTGCCTACTGACGTCTGGATGTGCGCGCCGCGGTCTCAAGGGTCAGCGATTTGACATTGAGTCACCGCTTGTAAAAGGGGTTTCAGGCGGGCTCCACTCGCATTTCAACAGCCCGGATTCTGGGCTGTATCTCTGCAGGCGGTCTCGGGCTAATTGTGTGAGTGAAGAGAGTGGCAATAGGCACTATCTGCCGAGCCTTCGACACACGCTTATCTATTAGCAGTTTCATTTTATATGGAAGAAAAATATGTTTTTAGAAAAAATAATATTTCGGCCCTTACTTTTTAAGGACAATTAATTGGATAAGAAATAAAGCCTTGGCAAGACTATAGGTTTGGGTTATGCAGAATAAATGACTGTGGGAGGACCATATAGATCTGAATCTGCATGCACCTATTGTTTTGTACCTAGCAAACATTTGTTTCTAACTGATTGCCTGTGATTAGTGTCTTCTCTGTTCTTCCTACACAGACCTGGTAACATTTACATAGCTTGAAGAATAGAGCTCATTTTGGAAGGGGCTGGGCGGGGGCTCTGTGTTTAAAGACAACTTGCCCTAAAAGTGTCCAAAGCTGCCATGAAGTAGGGCACTCGCTGTGATCCTCACTTCACGTTCCACGGAATGGGAGAGACACACCGACCTAGATTCCTCCTATTTATTCAGCCATTTTAGGTCCTAGCTATTCAAGTCTCCATTTCAGAGCTCCCCCTGTCTGTCTGTCACTCTGTATCTGCACAGTACGGCGACTAGCGTGTATGCTTCTCTCTCTGTCATTCTTTCATTCTCCCTCTACCTGTCCCAGTTTAATTTCTTGCTTTCGCTCTTTTTTCGTTTCTCATTCTTTCATTTTTGCTTTGTTTCTTATGTATTGCTTCTCTCTCTCTCTCTCTCTCTCTCTCTCTCTCTCTCTCTCTCTCAAGCTCGCTGTGTGCCACAGCTTCCTGTGTTATCTTATCTCCATATCATCTGTGACTCTGGGAACATGAAGGTAACTCTGAAGAGCCGTGACACATTTGGCCAGCAAGGAGAAACCCCACGCTGCCTCGCGGTGGGGGGGCTCGATAGCTAGACTTATCGCAAAGACAACCAACATTACCTACTCTCAAATGTTCCTATTTTATCTAATCTCTTTCTGCCCTGAACCAAGAGAGATATAGATATATTCATTTATTCATATTGGGTGGGGGGTGTCTTAATATTGATTCATGCCCACGTTTAAAATATCTTATTGTTCTTATATTTTTTTAAATAAATGTCACCTGAGCTCTCCGTGTGTTTTCTAGTTGCATGAGGGTGTCTGTTGTGGTCACTGGTGACTTAACTTTGCTCTGATACGCTGGACCCAGTCACTGGTTTGGAGACTCATAGGTACTCGAGTCGAGACTCGGATGGTTGACTGGCGTCAAGCTAAGGTGACGGCAGTGCTCACGCGGGGCTAACATATGTTCGCCCAACGTGCTTCCCGAACCCTTGCCGCGAGAGACTTGTTAGCGGGACCGGGGATGCGGCCGCGTTATGTCATGTCGCTTCTAGCATGGCTATTGTGAGGTGAGTTGGGGCGGCCACTTACGCACTGTTCGGTTGGTTGCAAACCGAGCAAGCGTAATGCAGCTAATTAGGAGTAGCTGGCTGTGCTGGAGACAGCTAGTGTCTTTAGCAGCCGTTTGTATGTCAGAATCCAAATGATTTCGACAGCCCCGCTTGGCTCACAGCCTTGTAAGATAAACATAGGCAATAAGAATACCGTGGGGCATGGGGCTTTCATGTTGTCCAATCAAAATCTCCATAGAAGTCGGAGCAAAGCGCTAGAATTCATACCGGAGCTGTGACTTGTTTCCCCATTGATCCTTCCTTACATCAGTGTGAGATGATTGTAGAGAAGAGACACGGGTGTTTAATACAAGCCTTTGTGTTCAGACAAACACTCTGGCAGCCCTCCATCCACACCTTGCCTATACTGTACAGTATACCTTCTTCTGTATTCTGGTATGATTCCTTCCCGTTGTTTCTCTGACTCACGTTCCCATCTTATTCTCTCATTCCCTCCATCTCCTCTCCACTCCGCCCCCCGGCACTGGCGAGCATAGGATACCGGTCCCAACATGGAGCGTGTTACCCCTGGCAACAACACCCCCTCCTTCCCCTTTTCCCTTCCTTTCCCCCCACACTCCGCAGCCAGTGTGCTTTAGAGCCATTCAGCTAGCTTTGAAGCGGGCCTTGGCGACAGCACACACCCCCCCCCCCTTCCAAACAGAGAACAGAAGGGTCCATTTTTTACCACCTCATCATCTCATGTGATTGGGAATTAAGACTCGCTGCTCGTCCAGGCTAAAGTTCGCAGCGCTGGCCGTCTCGCCTAGCGGCGGCTGGCTTTTGCCGGCGATTCACACTTTAGCACCTGCTCCGAGCTGTGTGGGTGTTAGCTTAGCGCGGCGCTAATTTTAATGCATCGCACGGGGGGGCCACATTGAAAATACAAGAGAGGCTGGGTTTCTATGTGTGTGTGTGTGCGTGTTTCTGACTTTTGTCAGCCTGTCTATTGGAGACCCTGCCCGGAAAGCTGTATGCATACACACATAGAAAGGAAGTCTCTCTCTCTCTCTCTCTCTCTCTCTCTCTCTCTCTCTCTCTGAGAATCGGGGTCCCCGGAATGGCTTGATGTTCAAAGGCAAGATCTAAGCTAGTTCGAGCACTGTCCCTGCTACTGGCGACAATGTCCGTTCCTTTAAAGCATCCAGCTCAATTGTTGGTATTTTCCAGCTAAATGATGTTGTAGGCATCGTGTCCCGCAGTGATCGGCGTCCCAATTGTGAATGGCGTGACGCACCGCTGTTCTCTGTGAATTTTGTCATTCACTGAGCGTGGTGTCCCAGAGAGTGCGGGAGCTTCAAACAAGGCTCTCCTGTTCAAAAGATCTCAACTGTCACTTTTTTTTTTTTTTTTGTGGTCGGAGCGATGCGGGCACAGACGCGGCTTGAAGGTAGGCCTATTCTCTATGGAAAAGCATGCGGAAAGGTCACAAGGTTCAGATGGTGACATTTTAACGTTTCATATTTACATCTGCCTCCTTTTTTTTTTATAATTTCCTTCCCGCCTAAATGAACTTTGGCACTCCAGTTTGAGCGGGAAAAGTGTGATACAGTATGTTAGTTTGTTATTCAGAATTGTATTCTCAGCAGTTGTTGTTTCACATACTACAGTACAAATTACACTTCTGGAGGTTGTTTTTCCTCATTTGCTGAACATTTTGAGAACAGGAGGATACACTGTGAAATGTGCAGCTACTTGATTTATGGCATGCCGCTTCATTCCAGGGCTACCAAATAGAAAAGTGCTCTAATGCAGCAGCACATTAAATTCAATATCTGCAGAACAGATTCTAATTTGATCACCAAGCTGTTTCAATTTCATTAGCCCAGTCCCTAATGGACTTTCACAGCGTATTATTCCATCCAGCACAAATCCTATTCATTGGATCTTTCTCGCCCCCTGTTGTGCAGGGAGCAGCTCTGGCCGGTCCAGTGCGCTGTGCAGGGTCACAGACCTGATCTTTCCTTAATGGACAGCGCGGTGATTTTCACCGGGAGAACCAGCTATAACTCTGATTTATGGCCTGCTTCTCCTAACCAGATGTTGCGCGCACACACACACACACACACACAAAAACACATCAGTCTAATTGTGCGGTGTAGTATACAATAATCCTATATGCACCAGGCGGTATGGATGTTAGTGCGTTTGTGCGCAGACCATTGAGGCACAGTGGCCCCTGATTACTGTAGGTAGTGTCTGGCGTCCGATGAAAACCTGTGCCGTCTCGGGTCAGGTCTGTGACGGACGAAATATTTACAGCTGAGCTTTTACTACATCCACACGGCTTCGCAGGGCTGTAATTATACGCACATTATAATTACGTCTGCCGTGTGGAGTCGAGCGAGAGGGTCAACACATGGCGCAATACCTTTTGAGATCATATTGACTGTACAACTCTAAACTGAGTTGTGTTTGAATTATTCTGTGTGTGTGAAGTTCTGCATTAATGCATGAATAGATTATGTGTGGGTTCTGTTTCAAGATTGACCTGCAGGAATAACTGAGGTGATCTCAGCGCTATAGTGATGACAACCATGGCAACCAGGCACACTGACTACCAGGGGTTGCATTATTAATGCGGTTCAGCGATTATTTTCGGTGCAGATGGTTTGGCCAGGGCCATGTAAAGAGTGAGTTGCGTCAACTCCGCTCACTCCAATGGTCGGTTTTTTACACCAATGGCGAATCGTGGAGCCTCAAAACAGTTCCTGGAAGTTATCAAATACTCAAAGTACCCTATAAATGATGTTGTAAATGTAAATCGATGCATTTATTGACTAGTAATTACCAACAAATGTAATTATATATCTGTATATGTCGATTTAAATTGCCCACCAAGCACTTCCTGCAACTGTTTTGCGTCTCCATAAACATTTCAAACTTCCGTTGGCGCGACTCTCACTGTCTATGGCTCTGGGTCTGGCGCTGGGTATAAGCCAAATACACCAAACAAACAATCATGGCAAAGGGAACACAGAAAATGTGGTGCAGGCCGCAACACACAACAGTATGCCAGCCCGGACAATGCATGTTGAATTTGTCGTGCAGGGCTTCTTAGTAAAAAAAAAAGAAAAACACTCACTGACAACTTTCAAATGCCTTGCTAGACTATCTAATATAATGTAACAAATAAAAATATATTAATAGCCCTACAATCAACAACCTGGACTTGTGCCTAACCCCCCCCCAACCCCTCACACACACTCACACAAGCTATCGACCCATTTTGAGAGGCACTGTACAGTATCCTAGGGTTCCTACTGCAGATTGCGCTTCTCGTCAGACAGTAAGACACATACACACACTAATATGCGGTGGTGATGATTACGATCAGTGCGGTGTCAGTGCTCTCGGATCCAAGAGGCAGAAAGCGATCATATGGACCCATGGAGAGAACCCTGTGGTATACGCAGAGATAAATGTTTTCATCAGACCATCCACCATTACTGTCAGGGCAAGTTACAGCCACAGGAGCGGACAAACAGGAAACAGAGAAAGTGTGTGGGGGGGGGGGGTGTAAATAATTGATAAGACCTGACTCTGCGCGATTCATATTGCGCTGCAGAAGATCAAAGAGAGGCTGTGAGTTTGACATTGAGCCCTGACGCAGGAGTCTCAGCCTCTTCCGTTCATCAGCACTACGTCACATAAGCGACTATGCTGGACGTCTGATGCATAGACCCTCGTACACTCCACACTTTCTCTCTGACTTTCAGGAAGAAATACTGTCGATATCCATTGGCTGTTAGCATTGTCGCTCACAAGTATGTCTCCGTAATTTCTGATAGCGCAGTGCTTTATTTACTTATATAAAATGTTACATTTATTTTAATCAGTAACCATAGCCTACACATTTTACAGATTTACAAGACCTGTAAAACAGCCAGACTCTGTTGTTGAGTTTTCCTCATTGCCAGTTTAACATCCGACTTGGTCATTGAGTTACTTTGTTGGTCGTCGTGCATGTCAATCAAAATACCTCGTATGGCAAGTAGGCGGGCACTGACGCAGTTAGCCAGCGCTGTGTCCCAGACGTTCCTAAAGGAAAGACTGCCCTCCCCGCAATGCCAGTGTTTGTGTTTCGATTTAAAAATATGCAGCTACTTGCTTTTCTTCTCTTCGACTGGCTAGGGGGGGTGGGGGTGGGCTAACAATGGCTGGCACTCCCGGATATTAGCCAACTGTCTAATGGACTCGCCAGTATTACCCAGGCAATTACCTACCGCTGGTGCTAAGTAAAGACACGCGGCAGCCATTTTGTTCCCGTCCATTCGATGAGGCATGTTCTCGCCTCTCTCAGTTGTGAAAAATAGCTCGGCTGAAGTTTATGGGTTCTTTTAGGCTTGATCAATTTTTCAAAAGCAGGGGGCCTTTGTGCCTTGTATCCTCCCACACAGGCTTTCAGCCAGCGATGAATGTTTAAATGAACGTTTGAACAAATTAATGATTAATAGATTTCCACAGTTTTCAGAGGAATGTTTATTTGAGTAGCGCATTAAGGTACATGAAAATTGTACCTGCCTCTTATATAGCAGCGTAGAGCGTATTTTTTTTTTAAACCCTTACCTAACTTTCCCGAAGTGAGTGCCTTGCTGTTGTTAGTGGCTAAATTGTAGTGTTAATGCATCAGTGCTGAGTATATCCATTAAGGCTTTGACACGGTCTTGGTCTTCACACTGTATAAACGAAAGCCACCTTCTGCAGAATTTTCCGAAGGTTGAGGTTTAGTCAATTAATGAATGTATTTAATGGTGCGCTAAACAGTCAAAAGCCCTCTCAATTTGACTAACCTACTGTACTTGGTTGTCCCCATTAGTTTTAACTGAAGATGGAGGTTATGGGACAAGTATATTGAGGTTCGTTGAATTTGTATGGCACCCTAGAATAAATGCCTACTTGAGTGGTATAATAAGCCTTGGCTTTTAAACATTAAATCATTTTATGTATTGAAGTACAATGTGACGTATGACATTTCAGAAAGTCCATTGTTGTATTCTCTCTAGAGTTTCAAACTTATATATTCGGGACTATAACAAATCACCAACACATATTTGTCCCCTTAGGTCGGGGCCGCTAAATAAATAGTGGCCCTATATGTGGAGTGTAGAGATATGCCTCATGCCATAGAACATCACAGCATCAGCCTCCAACACCCGACCCATTTGCAAATGATTTCTGCCTCCGGACTGTGACATGCACGAGAGCCGACAGCTACAAATCAGAACACCGTCCCCGAGTTATCTGTGTCAATTACTGGCGATGAATGGTGGGAGAAGCGGTGGAGGCCAGGTGCATCAATCCTCTCACGTTGTCCCACCGTCTCTGGTATATTGATTCTGCCCCTTCTGCTTCCATGATCCAGTTTTGATGGCTCCCGACCACAAGAGCTAACTTGAGCGCTGATGTCAGATGAAAGGGGGTGTATATGTAACCCAAACCCCTGCCCAGGGACATGTTCACATTTTTGATATCAGATCCATCCTCCCCTTCCCCCCCACCCTGCAAACTGAGCCTCAATATAGATATAGCACTGAAGTCATCCCACTACAACCGCTTTGCCTGTAGCAGATGTCAATCAAAGTTGTGTCACAATGCAATACCTGAAACCCAACCCCCACCCGTGCTTTTTTTAAATGTATTATATCTTTTGACCTCCAGGTGTGTAACAACAAACATTTGTTGCACGTGCTCTTTCCAAAGCCACCTTGTTGTGCCAACTAAAATCCCACCCCACGCTGACCTCTGTGCAGTCCAAATGCACCAATTCGCCCCTGGCCAGCCAGTTAAAAAGATAGCGCACCTATCTGCTTAAGCCCATAGCTAGGTAAAATGTCCATTCAGCGAACCGGAGATGAGGTCTATTGTACGCAGCACATCGTGAGAATAGCAGCTGCTAAATATATGATGGCTGCATGCAGGATTGGCTGCTCCTGCTTCAACTGATTCTCTCTCTGTCATCCCGCTCTCTCGCTTCCCATCTCTCTCTCTCTCTTTTTCTCCTAATCTCTCTCTCCCTCTCCCTCCATATCTTTCTCTCCATCTATTTCGCTCTCTCTCCATTTCTTTCTCGCTCTCATAATTTCTCTCTCCCCCATCTTTCTTTATCTCTCTCTCTCTCTCTGTCTCTCTCATTCTCTATCTCTCTCTCACTCTCTCACTTCCCGCTGCTCTCCATGTGTTGGATGCATCGATCGGCCTTACAATTGGATTGCGGCGGGCCTGATCACCGGTGCCAGTGTGTGGCCCACCTCACGTGGCACCGCTGGGGGTCCTCATGCCTCCTGGCTCGGGCTAGCTAACACCCGGGGAAAGGAGGGGGTGTACAATGAAATAACTGAAATTAGCAGCCATTACACACACACACACACACATACATACAGGGGCTAGCATGTGGTCTAACCTAGCAGGTGTGTGCTAACGGTAGAGATCAGATGATGTGCTCGGGGGTGTTGAGATGTGACATAGATAGGGCGTGTTTGGCCAGTGTTGACTACAGTATGTCTCTGGCACCTCCGGAGAATATTTTGCCGCGGTTTTGAGATGAATAATAAGAAAAAAAACTTGGTCTAATGGTTCTGCCCATTTTTATAGCTCTTGCCACGTGGTGTCCGTCATAATGCCATTCTTCTTCATATTCCTCTGTGCACAGGCATGTTGGGACTTAAAAGTGCGTAAACATTGCCATAACAGTAACCGCACTGATTAATGTTGTTTGCCTTTTAGTACAAGCGAGATGAACCAATGCATACTGAGGTTAAATGTGCCTATATATTATGTCAACTATGCCTTTCGTTTGGTTTCTGGCTGTGTTTATTTAAACAAAATACATCTTTCACGCAAGGTTATACAAGGTGTGTGTGTGTGTGTGTGTGTGCATTTATTGCGCGCTTGTGGGTGCCTCCTGCGTGCACATGCGCGCCCGTGTCAATGAAGAAAAAAAAAGAAAAAAAAGTGATTTGCCCCGCATCATTTGTTTACCCGGGAATAGTGGCCATCATCTTTTCCACAAAGAGAACAATAGCTGTTCCTCTCCCCCCCCCCCCTTCCCCCACTCCTTTGCTCAGGAGACAATGGAGTGCCTTCCCGCCTCGCGAGCGACAGGCCAATAAAAAACGTAATTGGATCTGTCAATCAAACGATGCTG
>JAODTR010023095.1:13318-23914 GCA_025399935.1 Amblyopsis rosae
TTAAGTACTGAATGTGTGTACTTTTGCCATGTCAGAGTTAGCATGTTAAGCAGATAAAACAGAGCTAGCATGTTAAGCAGATAAAACAGTTAGCATGTTAGGCAGATAAAACAGAGCTAGCATGTTAAGTAGATAAAACAGAGTTAGCATGTTAAGCAGATAAAACAGTTAGCATGTTAGGCAGATAAAACAGAGCTAGCATGTTAAGCAGATAAAACAGTTAGCATGTTAAGCAGATAAAACAGAGTTAGCATGTTAAGTAGATAAAACAGAGTTAGCATCTTAAGCAGATAAAACAGAGTTAGCATGTTAAGTAGATAAAACAGAGCTAGCATGTTAAGTAGATAAAACAGAGTTAGCATGTTAAGCAGATAAAACAGAGTTAGCATGTTAAGTAGATAAAACAGAGTTAGCATGTTAAGCAGATAAAACAGTTAGCATGTTAGGCAGATAAAACAGAGCTAGCATGTTAAGCAGATAAAACAGTTAGCATGTTAAGCAGATAAAACAGAGTTAGCATGTTAAGTAGATAAAACAGAGTTAGCATCTTAAGCAGATAAAACAGAGTTAGCATGTTAAGTAGATAAAACAGAGCTAGCATGTTAAGTAGATAAAACAGAGTTAGCATGTTAAGCAGATAAAACAGAGTTAGCATGTTAAACAGATTAAACAGAGCTAGCATGTTAAGCAGAGATTCGGAGGTGGAGGTGGAAGGGTGTTCCGGGGGTCATCTGTGCACATGGTTTTTTGCGGAGAAAACTAAATGACAACACGGCAATCACATCAATTTTCATACCCTGGCTTCCCATTGAGCTGGGGGACAGACAGAAGAGCACGTCACCTGCTCGCATTAGCAGTTTTAGTCTAAAATGTTGTGTAAGTGCAGATTATTACAGTAAATAACAGAGAACGGTGGGCATTAGTGAATAGGGGAGTGGGGGTAACCTTTATATAGCCTAGCTCCCAGGCTGCTGTCTCATCCAGATGGATATTGCCACTAATGGGTTTCAGAAGCAATAGCTATTTTCCGGAGATGTGTTTATATGACAGATTCATAGGACGGACGAGTAACCTCTAACTGCAATCTGCAAATTCCCCTTAAGAAATATATAGCCTACTGTAGATGCGTGATGTTTGTTAATGCTTTTACTAAAACAATATGCAGGCAGCTCAGCTCCATTTGTAGGTGTGTGTGTGTGTGTGTGTGTGTGTGTGTGTGTGGGAGGCCGGTATGTATGTCTCTATGCTCATAGTGTTGACTAGTCTCAGCCTCTTCCAATTCATCAGCACTACGTCACATAAGCAACTCTGTGCTGAACGTTTGATGCATATACCCTCGTAAGCTCGACACTCTCTCACTTTCACAAGAAATACTGTCGATATCCATTGGCTGTTCACATTGTCACTCACAAGTGTGTCTCCGTAATTTCCGGTGCAACGATAGCGCAATGCTTTATTTACTCATTAAAATGTTCAATTTATATTAATCAGTAACTGTAGCCTAATCATTTTACAGATTTACGATGCCTGTATATCAACCAGACTCCTTTCCTCATTGCAAGTTTAACGTCCGACTTGGTCATTGAGTTACGTAGTTGGTCGTCGTGCATGTCAATCAAAATACCTCGCATGTCAAGTAGGCGGGTGCTGACGCAGTTAGCCAGACTTTCCATAAGGAAAGGCTGGCTCTGTGAGACTGTTGACAAACAATTACTGCCCTGTGTGGAGATGGCAACAACAGGCAGGTGGGTGGAATATGAATTCGCCACAAATGAGATCTCTCCCACTATCGAGTTTGAAAGATTTTCATTCATTGCCTCACTTTTGTACCAAGCTGAGATTTAAAAGTGTGAGTTTTAATATTTGATGTCCACCAACTGTCTTCAATTTGGCAATGACAGAAAAGAAAAAGAAATTCCTACTATACAGTATGCTCAACACAAAAACACTCCAAAACACAAAAGTTAAAGATAAAAAGAGTATGCAATACTGCTCTTCAGTTGTAATTGATTGTTTGTTCTCAGTACTTGAAATGAACATACAACATGTAATTTGCATAACGAATTACAGAGAACTCATCTGATGTTTCTGATTGGTCTATTGCTTTGCACTTCCATTACAGTACACATTCGATGTTGCTTTGGAACATACAGCAACAGTAGAAAGCTAGAACTACACCAAGGCATTGACTAGCGACTGGGTGTCTTCTAGCGACAGCTTTATTTCCATTTCTGTTGTCGTGATCACAAGTGCATGCTCGCGCGAGGACGCTTTTTCAGCTACCGTCTGAGTCTGCTCAGACTTTGCAGAAAACAACAACAAGGCAGTTGCCGGACTATTACAGAGGGTTTATTACATGCAGGCCTCATTACATCCAGGCCTTATTAGGTCTAGTCTGATCACACATCCTTTGATTTCTTCCCATTTACTGTAACGTGTGATGGGACTAGGCAATGGGGTAAGACATGGCTCTGCGCAGTAGTTCACACTAGTTGGTGTGAATCCATGTGTGATCAATCACCATTGCTCAAGTCCCAAGTCAGTCTTGCATTAGTTAGTTAGTTATTATTATGTCAGTGCCTTACTGGTATGAATGCGCTATCTGCGGTCTGGCTGCGTTCACTTTTACGTTGCGCTCGCTAACGTACATACTTTAATATCACATTGAACAGTTAAACAGCATCTCTACTCATTCACCATCAAGAGCTATCAACTTTATTGCTGCTGCACCAGACCCATACAGTAACGTATGCACACGTGTCAATGCATGCTAGAGGTGCAACAGTGCATCCTCCATGCTTTACCGACTACAGCTTTATGCAGCTATGGTACCACAACAGCAGTCCAGGCCTGATGCCCAATGTCACTATACTACAGGAGAACTACAGGGAATCCTTTTGTGTTGTTCAGACGAGTACAGACACACAGACCTGACTTTTGTCTGGTGCGGCTAGCATTTCAAGTTGTATCGGGTATAGGAAAGCAATATACAGTATACCAATTGGTTGGCTATTGTGTTGTATTGTCTAACCATGTTAATTTGCTTGTTTAACCAAGTGAATCAATACATGTGAAGACACTGAATTCTAATTGTTTTCCCCAAATTGGAGCTGTCTCGTCTTGTCACTATTGTATCTCTAGTAATTGATGCTATCTCTTAGCCTTAGTCCTTGATTAACCTAGTTGAATCGGCAAAAGACCTGCGTAGTGGGGACAACTTATTGTTGTGTGGGGTTGGGTTTAGTGTGTGTGTGTGTGTGTGTGTGTGTGTGTGTGTGTGTGTGTGCGTACAATATGCATGGGTGGGTGCAGGGGGTGCAACATCTGTCTACCCTAAGGCATCAACTGGAAAATGGCTGGAGAAACAAGAAGCCTAGAGCTCACGATCAGAGCGCTGAGAGGGTTTGACACGTGGAGACAGAAAGCAGAGCATAACAAATAGAATGGAGAATGAGAAGAAAGATGCAGACAGACTGATAGGGGAGAGCCAGGGAGAATGGAGATAGCTTTGGACTGTCGGCCATGTTTTCTCAGTGATCATAATATGGCAATTTCCACTTTAAGCACATAAAACGTGTGCAACTCAAAATGTGTTAGCAATTTTAAACTCCATTCCAGTATTAATGTGTCTGCTGTGTTCCGCTGCTGAATACATGGAGGAGGGCACTAACATCGATAGGGTTTCGGTATTAAATCCCACAGAGGGCACTAACTTGTGCTGTGAGTCGCTTCGAATAAAAGCCGAGCCCAATGACATCCTGTAGTTATTTATTCATATTCATATTTGTGCATTTCACTAGATCATAACAGAACAAGATGTCTATATTCTGTATGCTTCCAGCTAACAAATTACAACGTATCTCGCACGCCTCAGCTCCCTTCATTCATATGCAGTGAATCCATATCTCTGTGTTTGTACACATGCCTCTTTGCCCTGCAATTTATGTATTTCCAGGAGGGCAACGCACGGAGACTTAAACCCAATTATGGAAAGCGTAAAGCTGAAATGCTGGTGTTTGTCAGGTCCAGTAGGGTTCAGAGCCAAAATGTCAGGGAGTATTCAATTAGTTGAGGCTTAAAATGGGTTAGATCAAGAGACAGCACTTGTGTTTAATAAGATGGATCAAACCTTTGAAAGCACCTGGTCGATAGACTGCATGAAGCAGAAGGAGAAACAAAAAAATAACTATACTATCTGTATTAATGCAGATTTATTTATTCTGTTTTCTGCTTGCAGAAGCCTGCTGCCCAGTAGGAAATTCACTCAAGTCACGAATATTAATCTCCCTAAATCATATTTGTGACTCTACTAGTGAGTTGAAATGGTAAATGCATTTATATAGCGCTTTTATCCAAAGCGCTTTACAGTAATTTGCCTCACATTCTCCCATTCACACACCAATGGTGATTTCTGCCATGCAAGGTGCGACCAACCACCAGGAGCGTTTGGGGGTTAGGCACTTTGCTCAAGGAGGCTTACAGGTATGTCCACACCAGGGTTTGAACCCACAACCGCCTGGGAGCCCAACACCCAGACCACTAGACCATCCACCACTATTCTGCACTTATGTATGTATGTAGCACTTTAGTATTCAGGGCATTAAGAAATGCGTCATTTGATTGAATGATACATTGACATGGTAGTAAATGCCGTAAATGTAAATATGCTACATTTTGAAGCATATCCTAGATCAGCCGCTAAAATGCATGTTTGCAAAAGCATAAAGCAGAATGTATTGGTCGGCAGTCAAGAATGTGCACAACATGCGAGCAAAAAAAAAAGAATACTGCATACTGTACGCGTTTCAGATTTTGATACACAAAAAGCCTTCATTGTCCTGAAAATACCAAAAGCCTGTTATCAGGACTCATTGACAGTGGAGCCATAGTAGTCTGACAATGAGCATGTGGTAGAATATTACACTTCTCTGGACTTGTGCCTTCTCACTGTTTTAATGGGTTGGTGGCAATACCAGGAGATGTTGAGACCTTTACTATGTGTGCCCCATGGTTACTGCTGACATTTAGCAGCCTCCATGTGAAAGACTTAACTATTCCCTGGTCAGATGTGCACACGTTCACTTCCATTAGGATGTATTATTCAGATCGATTTGCTCCCATGTGCACACATAAATACAAGCTAAAATATATTGCACAATAAATTATGTGATCAATCAAGGGATCATAACAAAACATATCTGCAATATGTCAAATTACACAATATCAAATGGGTATGTGCTAAAACGTAGTATGCAAAGTATGCAAAATAAGATTCAGTTTCTTCTGTTACACTGTTTAAGCCCATTAAAGTTTCAAATGGGATATTATGGAAGATTATGTATTCATGGTGGTTTTTAGACCACATGTGCATGGATGTACCTAACACGTTACAGGGTTTCCCGCGCTTATTACTGAAAGGGCCACATCTTATTTTTAGTCAAGATCAGTTGTCTGGAGCGATAAGCTATAACAAAATTACATTTACTCAGCTCACTTATAACTTTTAAGCAAAATACATTTAAGTCAATGTCGTCAAAATCCACTTTGCTTGCCTGCAATCAGTTGTTTGAGACTGATCTAAATGTATGTTGTGTCAGATAACTTTGCCACTCAAATATACAGGACACCGCTAACCTGCATACAAAGTGTGGTACTGTATACAAAGGCTTTGTCATTGTTTAATTTATACTATAATTTATAAATATTGTACAGACACTGAGACATATTCTGAATCTGTGACTTTGGAGATTATGGCAGTTTCTCCATGTGTAATGTCAATATGTGAAGTCATATGCAACAGCATTTCATCCTTTCCGGCAGTTAACATCACAATGACAATGAACAACAGGGAAATAAGCCACATTAAAACCACATTAACTGATGTATGATGTATGATCTCCAGAAACACTCAATGTCACTAACAATTTTTTGATCAACAGAAAATGCATTTCAAAATAGAAAATGTTAATAACTCATTGCGTTCATTACACATGGGTCAATGTTGACTTGTCATTTGGTCTTGATGCAAACGAAGGTCTGGTCTTTGAGAAGCCCTGCAGTTATACCAGAGATAATCGAGCTTAGCAGAGATGTTGTATTCCAGATGTAGCACGTCCACTTTCAAGTTTTGGAAGGGAGGGGGTACGGGGTCCTTTTCACTCTTTATGCAGACCAGAGCGACCCAGCGTTCCATGCAAGTCAATGGGGAAATCCACACTGCACCATAATATCGCCCATTATTTCTCTGTGGGGGTGTTAATGGGTATTTTGAGTATATTACATTAATTCCCAAGTAGCACTCTGAGGCCACAATGGTATTTGTGCAGCGAACTGTTTTGGGGTAAATTTACTTTGTTGTTTTACTTTACGTTTTTGTTGTGCTTTTGTTAGGTAAACCTATTGTGTGGCCAATCAGCATAGTCATACTCTTAGCTACGGTTGTGATGAAGGCGACTTGAAAACAACTTCAAAACAACAATGGCGGCGAGGTTAACGTAGATGCTGCGATATACTGTAGCATCAGCTTTTTTCGATGGAAAATATGTTTTCGCTCTTCTACCGACTTCTGCCAGAGTGGATTTAGCAACAGGCTCTGCTGGTTCACAGATTGTCCAATCAACTGCCATGGATTTTATTGAAACCGCCTTAAAAACTGTTTGAATATACGGCTCCCCAGATGGACATGTCTAACAGACCATACATTTCAGATTAGCATATGTCAGCCTCCACAGCAAAATGCTGTCAGTGACAATCCCACTTAGGAGGCCGGATAAGTTACATTTTTGCTTCCATGGAAATGCATTACTGTGCTCCATCTTGTTATTATTCAACTTTCTTTGGTTATACTGTATGTGATGCTGTTCATACAACAGCACGGGCTGATCAGCATGCAGGTCATACATGAATAGCACCCATGTTGCATGGAGTGTGTGCAAAGAACACGTCAGTAGCCCATGGCCACATTTCAGTTAAAAAATATATTCACCACAATTCCTTATTGGGGGAAATAATCACACAATACAACTCTTCCACAATCTCATTTATGTATTTTGATGGTGCACATTCTCACATAATGTGAATATGTGGTCAGAAAACAAGTGATTTAACCTTCATCCTGTGTTATTTATTTCTCATTTTTCCTATTTTATCTCTCTAACATAAATGTGGCATCCACTATTTCATATATTCTAATCATTTTATTTAATTAAAGGCCAAGTCCTATAGCAATGTCCTTATTGTTTTTGTTATTTTCTTGTTAGTATTCTGGCATTGGGGCTTCTAGCTTCCATGGCCAAATGTGACACATGCATCGCCTTCAACTATGCATACGCTAAAGTATAGGTCAGTCCATCCATCACTCTTGCGCCACCAAGAGGTCAAACTTAATGTCACGTAAAGTCACTTAACTTGTGAATGGTTCATTAAAGAAGCAAGGCTACTTATTGCAGGATCCTGGTGCAGCAGTAAGTTATTATGCATATTCAAAAGCAATAAATGTTTGCACAAGTTTACATGTTTACATGAGTTTACAGATGTTTACACAGGTTTCCATGAGTTTACATGTTTACATAGGTTTACATAACTTTACATGTGTACATGAGTTTCCATGAGTTTCCATCTTTATATTTTGTATTGTTGCCATTAGCTTTTGGTCCGTTGCTTACTTCCTGGCAGATTTCAAGTAAGGTGCTGCTAGAATGAGTTTTGATTGGTTTGCGACATAGCACTCCGTCGCGTTTGCCTAATCGGTTTACTATACAGTTTAATATATGTTTAATTTTCATAAAACTATGATCAAGTTTAAACTGCCAACAAACGGAAATGTGTTCAGAAAAGAAAGCAATTAGTTAACATGAAAAAAGCAAGTACTCTATCGATGAGGATCGATCATTTCGAAAACAAAAGCAGTTAACGGCCGTCGGCCCAACACTTACATGTTGTCTGTGCCTTTCAAACGTTTCGATGAGGTTCCCTTAATTTTTGTTAATGGAGAAAGGAGACAAAATCAATTAATGAATGTTTGGGTATAGAACAATAGCTATTATTTCACTGTGCTCCCTAGCCAATGTCAAATAGATTATATACAAATATTTATTGACTGTCATCAGTCAATTTCCACTATCTTGATTACAATTTTAAAATTAAAATGACAAATTTCTCCCATGATTTCTACGATCCTCACATTGTCAGGAATTATCTACAAAGCATGATAACAAATAGTTGTCAGAACCCAACTGCCACTTTGGTCTATTATTCATGAGAATGTGTGCTCCTCCTTGTTTGCAGCTGTGATGATGATGATGATGATGATGAGGATGATGATGCTGATAATAATAATAATAATAATATTATTAAGATCATGTTTAGTTATTATATTATAATTTGTAAACAGCGAAAGCATTTCAAAATAAAGAGTTACCATTCCAGGTTTCTTTTATTTTACAAATGCAAATATGACATATGATAATATATAACAATATGATAAAAAATAAAGACAAAATATTTATCTAATTCAAATGTGCAATCAGAAACAGTTCCAACACGTCCAATATGTCTCCATGAAAAGTGGTAATTTCTGTGGATTCTAGACTGATGTCTGTAGAAAGTCAAGAACAAGGTACTGTATATTAGTTTGGAAAGGATAGTTTAGGATAGCATTAGGATAGTTTTACAAGTCCTACCTCACATTTGGCAGTGGGCACTTTGCAGTGTATCACACAGGACGAGTTTCATTGGTGTTTGTGAAGTTGTGGGAGTCTGTGCAGTCTATTCCATAGCACATGGTCTGTATCTGAATTGTATTACATCAAATCACAAATTAAATAACAATTTTAACCAAATACCTTCAATGAAAGATAACACCTTTAAGTGACAAACAATGAGATTACACAAGTATCATGATGTACTGTATATACAGTATGTAATGAAAAATAAGAGACCAAGAGTAAAACATGTAATTGATATAGGGTATGTCTGGGAAACTGAGTATTACTGTCCGAGTTTGGATTTGGTGGTGTACAGTGGGAACATTGTATGTGGGAGATGGTACATATGCAATACTGTATGCTATTAATAATACAATTAAATGTTATAATTTCTATATTTTATGTCAAGAAAATGTAAACTCATGCTCAATTGCATTAAAGTATGAATATCCCCCAACAATTATCCCCAAATATGTTTCTGATCTCGCGTAGAAAATTACCTGAGTGAGTGCATCGCTGTTTGGGTGAAACCAGTAAGTGTGCAATCCCCTCCCCCATCTCAATTATCCTGTTCCTCACAATATATTCTTATCTTTTCCCTTTCTCCAAACAAGCTAAATATTAATGTTGAGGGCACTATACTAGAGAAGTGAAGTGTCCCTTCAATTACATACATCTAAAGACACTCTTTGGAATAATAATGTTATATTCAACACATTCAGACATTAGGTTTTTATGCTACATTTCTCCTAGAAGTGACTACTATTTAAGAAATGGAACCCAGTCGGCGTCTGGGCTACGGCAAGCCTGTCCAGTTGTTGTCCAGACCGGTGCGAAGCGTACATCATAATTGAGTGAGACATACTGTATTCCATTCCCAGTTCAGTTTATGTCTCTTCTGAAGACATATACAGTATGTGACTTTGCTTAACACATCAATCTCAAACTATTTGGTTATTTAATTGTGAAAATATAATTTTGTATCTGAACCCACTACAACAACCTAGCACGTAAGCTATATTTATTGCTGGGGTATTATCGTTTGCTGTATTGGTTAGAGAGATGACTTACAATACAATTACTGGGTGACTGCAAAATACAAAGCCAATGACATTATTATTCCATCGTTGGGTATTTACGGGACAGTGGCATTAACTAAAGTATCACTTATACTGATAACTCAAATGTCCTTTGGCCACCAAAACTTTATTGACCTTTGTAATTTTCAAACATTGTGCTGTTGTTGTTGGTGTACTTATAATCTGTCACACTAATACCCTACTCCTATCTCCTAGAGCAGCGACTCTCACATATATTAGATACTCCAACAAAAAAAAATGTTAACGATAGAGTCAGGGATTCTGGAGAAAGACCTCGATCTCCCACACACACAACACACACATTACTAGGATAGGGTGGTTTGGTGTGTTTTTCCCGTTTACAGAGCCAGGGCTGTGCAGAAATACAGATCAGATATGTTTTTTTCCAGGACGCCCACACGCACGGCGCACACGCACAGCAGGTGGACTGAGAGGGTATACTGTACAGCAGGGGTGCCATATCCTGGTCCTGGAGAGCAACTGCCCTGCATGTTTTAGATGTCTCCCTGCTCCAACACACCTGATTCTAATGAATGAGTTGTAATCAGGCTTCTGCAAAGACTGATAACGACTTTTTATAATACACTGTCAAATGTATTTCTAACAGTGTCATGACTATTTTACTTGACCTCAACTACAGTGGTAAGATTTTCACTTGTCATTAATATGTCAGAAAGCTTTATTACAATGGTTACACTGGGTTATTTTGCCTTGGTTAATGTCAAGTTGTCATGACAAAGACATTGACAGGTTATGTTGTCTTGGGTAATGACAAGTTCTCAAGACAAAGA
>JAODTR010023127.1:0-20000 GCA_025399935.1 Amblyopsis rosae
ATATACCTACACACTTTTTTTTAATTAAATTTTTTTCTTCTCTTATTCTTTCTGGTAAGGAGTAAAATAAAATAAAACCATAATTATATCAGCCATATTGAGTATCTTCCAGACATGAGCAGCCAGGTATAGGGAAACCGGCGTAAACATTACAGTGATGTTTCCGGGAAGCTAATTAACAAGGTAATGCATGCAAGGATGGAATAATTACCTAAAACTTGTTAAGATTACATTTTATTATTGAATTCAAACATAAAAATACAAAAAGATACAAACAACTCATTAATAAAAGCTTGAACAAGCACACCAGCCAATTACACAGTACATAAACAGAGCAGCTTGGCCCCTTAAGTAGTTAGGTGTCGACTTTCTCAAGGAATGGATATAGCAACAGAATCATATCCAGCTACAGATTTTCATAATCTAGCCATATCCATCAGATAGCTATAGAATACTAACATCTGAATTGACATGTACCTTTATGGTTCTTACTTTTGGAGTCATACATTAAAAGTTTAATACTTTACAAGCGAAACCCAACATTCATAAAATCATATATCCAGGACAGCCTACATAATTACCCATGGTAATGTTATGACAGCTGACATACAGCAGGATAATGAATCCACACCGAATGACGAACAATACTAATAAACAACATTTTGAAATGAAAACGGACAGAGGGTAGTAAGTACATAATTCGACCAGTAAAGGCACCATTTGCCTTGTTCTTAACATTTATAGCCAAGAGTGCTTTTGTTTATTCAGCAGCAAAAGCAGTTGCTTATATGCATCAATTTGTAATGTTCCCTATAGATAATGGCAATAGAGATATGCTAAAAGTTCCTCACAGGGTTCTCAATTCTGAAGACGCTCCAAATAACATTGAATAACACCTATTAAAACTGCCTCTATCATTTACAGTTTTCAAACTGTGTTGAGCACGGAGCATGCAAAATGGCCATACTCTACCAGGCTAGACAATACCTTAAGGCTGGACTATAATTCAGATCTCCATTGCATTGCCATAGAATGCATGTAAACACTTTGTTTACATGCAACATCTTTGAATGCATGTCAACATTTGGATCTTAAAGATACGTTGATCTAAGGGCATTTCTTAGCAATATGACAATATATTTGTTTTTGTTTTTTTGACATGTGCAGCTGTCCCTTTAGAGATGTTAACTTAAGTATTATTATAGTTTGTACTCACCATTGTTTTTATCAACACAGTAATGGCAATCAGTAGGGAGGGTTTGTGCGTATATAAAGTTATTCAGTGTTTCAAGTTTAGCTCCTTTGCTGGAAAAATACTGAGCCCCTCTCCACAATATACCAACAGCATGTATATGTTTAGATGGACAGTAAATCTTCCCCCGCACACACACAAATATGTTTAATTTTTGTATTCAAGTATTTGTGGCAGGATTCGATTATTTTAGAAACTAAATGCACCGTGTGCCAATGTATCACAGTCCCAGTGATGCCTTTAACAGAGATGCCATGTCTTCTGGCACGGATCCCTCTTCCCCTATAGGAGAGACATGGTGCTTTATATGATGTATAACATGTATAGGTTCAGGTCCCCTGAATATAAGTGAAACATGTCATCCATGAGCCCAAGATATATTTGGAATTTTAACACAATTTTAAGCATGAATGCAGTTATTTTAAAGAAAATCGTCCCCGGGAGAGATAAACAGTAGATAAAATAAAAAAGGGAGTTTGTATTTCTGAATGTTTGAATATGTTAACGAAATCCATGTGCAGTAATATATAATACTGAGGAGGTGATGCATCGTGTAATTAATTTGAATCGAAGACACGATAATCGTAATAGAAATGTGAGACCAGTGAAGATTCACATCGAGCAGCCAACACTGATACAGGCATAGGAGAGCCATAGAACTATAGAACAAAATTTGTACAAATATCAGTAAGATGAGCAGCAAACATCTTAATGAAGGGACAACAAACTGGAATAGTGAACGGGAAGTGGACGCAGTGCCTTCTCAACACAACTACTTTCATTGACATACCTAATCAATAGGATTATGCAGATCGAACAGGATATACATTTACAGGTAACAATGTTGTATGTCTTCCATGGCAAGCAATATGCTATCAGAAAGATAAATATGATTCATTTAAAATTAGGATGATAATACTTTTTCTTTTAAACAGCCTTTAAAAGGATTTGAAAGAATTACACTTAAAAGCAAGTACCGTTTCAGGCCATCTGGCATTGGTATATAGTATGGTGAAACCAGACCTAAAATACACTACGTGAATACAGTCTGGCAACGCTCCATTGTGAAGTGTTAACAGTTGTTTCCTCATACTGGAAGTAGACCTGTGATTCATTTTGACACTATTGGATAGCATTAAACAAATCGCTGTTTCTACAACTGTTTTTATTGCCTCATCTAGCTCTACCAACATTTCGAAACACGCTTGACCTCATCTCACTAACCCACCCTGATTTGACCGCCAGCAGGTTGGCAGTGAAAATGCTAATGCGAACAGGGTTTGCAGACAATCTCAGCTACAAAAAAAAAAATGAGCTAGAGGCTATAGTCGGGCAGAGCCAGGCTAATATATGCACGAATACCAAAATGTGGGTGTGGATAATGATTAATGATGTAACCTGCATTTAGGGACTACCAATTACAGATACACCAACTACTTCCTGGAACTGTTTTGCATCTCCATGAACAATGTTGAAAATTTCGTTGGCGCAACTCTCTCCTACATGGCTTCTACTTACCCCTGTCAGCAGAGGTCATGTCTTGCTCCAGCTTGAGTTTCTTCTGTCCCACACGCAGCATGCAGTCCTCTATACTGCCCTTACTGATCAGCTTAATCACCTTCACAGTTCTGGCGCGCACACACACACACACGCAGAGAATCAAATATTGTTTCAATCATCCTATCCTCATAAACTTGTTACTCACTCCTACCATTAGTACACACAGGTTTGCACCTAAAGTGCAAAGTCTGAGGTTATTGCATCCTCACATTTCACATCCCTTATACTGCAACGTTGTTAGTTAGTTATCGGTCAACTGGACAACCAGACATTGTTATGACCACACTAATAAAAAAAACTACAATGTACAAACGGTTTTCATTGGAAGATATTTCAGACTGATTTGCAGAGAAAATAACCAAAAGCACCCCCCCCCCCCTCCCCACCTGGTCTGGCCCACGCGGTGACACCGGTCCTCGGCCTGTTTGTCATTATATGGGTTACAGTCGATGTCATGCAGGATGACCACGTTGGCGGAGGTGAGGTTGATGCCCAGGCCCCCAGCCCGTGTTGACAGCAGGAACACAAAGATCTCCGGGTCTGTGTTGAACTCGTCGATCAGCACGATCCTGTAAAACACACACTTCCCTAATTATGGAGAGATCTGCAGGTTGTGACTTCAACTGAACTTTAGGTTTGACTGCATTGCATCCTGGTGGTTTTCAAAAAAGTATCGACCCAAGACCAGTACCATGGTCATAGGCTATGAAGCCCTATTTTTATTAATTAATATTATTATTAAAAAAACACCAATATTTTGGATGTAATGTTTAAAGAATATATATATATAAATGTTATAGTGACAGCAAATAAGCACAGCTGTGATGTCACTTGTGGAAACCACTGACCTGTCAGCTATTGGTGTGGAGCCATCCAATCGGACGTAGCGATGTTTGAGGTGTTTTAGTAGGATCTCTACAATGTCCAGCATCATAGTGAACTGGCTGAACAACACCACTCTATCTCCCTGGAAGGTCAAACACAAATCACATAAAAAGCACTTAATCGAAGAAGGTGAGCAAGAATACCATGATGGGTCTTAAGTAAGATTAGGTCAGTTCCATTAACCGTGACTCAAAGTGGAAGCATTACATTTCTTAAAGTCTCTGCTCCATAGTTTCTCTACTATGACTGCATAGCCCTAAACAAAGAAACACAGGCACCGTCTGTACCTTGTCCTTGAGTCCAGCCAGGAGCTCAGTGAGGTGGTTGAACTTCCCAGAGTCCAGCAGCAGGTGGGTTTCTAGCTGGAAGGAGCTGACAGAGGAGTATTGCTGGCAGAGCCGGTGCAGCTCAAAGTCTGACATCACCTCCATGTCTTCCTGGATCAGGGTAGCATCTGCATCGAAGTGAGTGGGCTCCTGCGTGGGGAGTGTTACTGTGTCACACGTTTGCCTGGCCTGCATCCCAGTAGTTTTAACAGTACACAAGTCACCAAAAGCTCAGCTAAAGCTGTGTTTTGTGTAATTGGAACACATGAAATCAGTTTAAAAGACCCCAAAAACAACAAAATCTTTGTTAAATTCCTTGATTGTTTAGCTAGCTTACCCTGCACAAGGACTATATATCAAGCTATCTAAAAGATTGCCATCCCTCACAATACATTGTTACTTCAACAAAATGTTTTGTAATGCCCGGGGGTTGCAAGGCATGTCTGACATTCTGGGATGATTGTCCTTGAGAAACTTAACAAAAAACAGGCCTTAGACAAATGAAGTCACGCCCACCTTGAGCATGAGTTTGCTCATGGCCTTGAGCTTATCAGTGGTGTAGTACTGCCTGTGAAGAAGAGGGTGGTTGGCCATTTTCCTCAGCTGCATCATGACGTTACACAACTCCCGCTCTGCAGAGAGACAACAGAGAGGAACAGTGTTTGAGAGAGTCCACGCTTGCTGGATAACAGTCACTTCATTCTGTACAGTGCAGTAAACAAAGCCATACTCTCTCCATTGGTGGACCTTTTGAGGCTCTTGAAGAGGCTCTCATAGAGAGTCTGTTGTTTCTCACTCATAGAACAGAACTCTATCTTCTCTTCCTTGGCCGGCAGCTGCTGTAGGACCTGTAAAAGACAACACACACAGGGAAATAAAAACCTTGCATGAGGTCTTAATAAGACACACCACTTTGATACTGTGTTTTTAGTGGCTATATATCACTTAAATACACAAACATACAAATAAATGATAATACCACAAATGTCAATACAAGTAAACATCCCTCAGAGATTTGACCAGAACAATATATTACTGAATCTTGACAGAAATAAAGTTAAAAGTTGTCCATTCAGAGATGCATTTATCAAGAACACAATTGTGTAAACTTGTTTCAGATTCACAACCTTCATGTGGAGAGCTCACCTCACTCTTGATCCTCCGCAGTATAAATGGCTTCATGATGAGCTTAGCCTGACTGATACGGTCCCTCTCAAAGCGACTCTGCTCTTCGTGGGATTTCTGACAGGAAACATGTACCGTCAGAAACCAGCAATCTAAAAACATGTTATCACATTCCGTAAATCAATGTTATACAATACACTGTTCTCAAACCCACCATAGAAAACATCTTTGATATCTGGGTAGTGGAGCTGGAGAACATGGACGGCATGATGAAGTTTAGGAGAGACATGAGTTCTAGCAGGTTGTTCTGCAGCGGAGTGCCTGTTAGCAGCAAACGGTGCTCTGCCTATGAGACAGACAGACAACCAGACAGACAGATGAGAAGAGAAAAGAACGATCATTTACTACAACACGGAATGATATATGACACCATTACTACTACTGTATTACAAAAAACGTAATTCAATCCACCCACATGTAAAGAGAAACATGTCAGATTGCACTAACGTTAATAGCCATAAGGTGGCGGTAGCGCAGAGTATTCATGTTCTTCAACATGTGACCCTCGTCGAACACAGCATATTTCAGAGGCAGCTTCCGGAAGAGACTTCGGTCGCCTTCGTTGCCTGTGACCAGGCTATACCTGTGAAACAAGAGCAGATATTTAGTCCATCTCAAACACCATTCCAGTTCTCCTAGTGTAAATCAATGGATACATCCTTGGTGATGGCAGTGCAGTGAGTGCACCCCATGGACCCAAAGTTCAACCCCCAACTCACAGTACAAGACCAATTGGTTGAAACTATTAGAGCGCAAATCCTACCCCATCACTGCACCCGAGAAGGTATGCAGAGATTAAGGGGTGTAACGGTTCACACGCGGTTGTATTGTTATTTCTTTGAGCGGTATAATCTGGGAATTTGTTCTGGCCTTGATTACATTTGTTCTGTAGAATAGTCTTCAACAAATATTTAAAAGTATAGCCTTTTAATTTACAATATCTAGTAAAAAATAAAAATCGGCAGTGCTATTACCAGTAGACTGCTACAACCAGGTGAAACTCGTACTGTTTTGTTCAAATAGAGCGCTTTTGTTATACAAGCCTAGGTTTTGGTAGTTTGAATTGTGTATACTCACGTGGATACAATGACACTGAACTCAAGTTCGTCATTAAGGATATCATGTTTGAGGTAGCGTCGGTCCTCAACAGAGCCTGCGTAAACAAGCACAAGTTGCTAGGTTAAGTAAATCACTTGGACCTTTTGGGACTTGTAGCACATTTGACACATTCAAGAGCATACAGTATGTACTCTAAAACAGATATGGGTTGGTGAAATTACATTTTGTAGAGAAGATACAGTATTTATTAACAATAAGAATGTTGAGGGGCACTGAGCAATCTTACCGTAATAGACAAGAACTTTAAGGCTTGGGCACCACAGCTTCAGCTCTCTAACCCAGTTATCTTCAAGACAGAGGAAATAAGAACTTACTGACCGCTAATGTCGGCAAGTAACAAAACATAGTTACTTATAGAAAGCAGTGACATGCACTGACATAAATGTAGTTCAAGGAGCAACATATAATAAATGTCACTGTGTAATTACAATACAGCATGCTTCATTATGCAGTGTGACATTGTTAGGCTATAAATACACCTTATTCCTGATAGGAGATATATTTTCCATGATTCATAGCGCATTAATAACGGTTCCTGTTCGTTGTTTAAGGTTAGCAACTATTAGCCTGTATTAGCAGTAGTACATTGTTTTAACAGGGTTTTTTTTGGCGATATATTTTTTAACAAGTAGTTTGCATATGTTGACAAGCCAACCATGGCACAGAACAAACCTGAGCTTATAGTTTTTCTCTGAGCATCGAGCGGAAGTGAAAAACAGTAAAGGTTACCATGGCTGCAAATATACAGTAGGTCGCTCAGGAATGAGGTGGATAGAGGAGACATGCCACTTGGAGAATTTTTAAATGGAGCTCTATGGGAGAATTCTAAAACGCCAAATGTGGCAGTTGGAGGAACATATCCCTGACATAGGCGCTCAGTTGACGTTTTGACACAGTTGATCTAGAGGGTATACAGCCATGGAAGCTACATACCCTACATGGTTGCTAGCATCTATGGCAATGTTGTTGTGACACAGTCAGCTCATGCCTCATTGGCTATTGCGGTCCAATCGCTGTACCTTTCACACTACAGGATTTCAAGTCGTAAATATCAAACCTGATGGATATTTTGACGGTTACCATTAAGTTGAAAATTGAAGCCATCTAAATGAGACATGTACTAATAACTGCTATTGGAATAAACATCTGGCACTTCCACCACTGGATTCATTGTCATTACTTTAAAATTCTGCGCAAATCTACAAGGAAACATATCTGCTAAAAAAGAGTGTCCATAAAGTATAAATCCTTACCTAATGTAGAAGAGGGCACAGTGATGAGATGAGGGCCTTCTATTCCATTCTCATACAGCTGAGCTAGGAACGCTATAGCTTGGATGGTCTTACCCAGGCCCTGACGAGAGAAAAGTACAAAAATACAAAAACATGTAAATAAGAAGGCAAGCCCAAATAAACGTCACTTCAAACAGCAGCATGTAGGGCTAGTACTACAGATATGCTACCAGGATGTCAATTACATGTTATCTGTCAGACAGACTATCAAAACCAGCCTATCGTCATCCTGACACGCCCCCGGTATGGTGCGCAGCTATCTTAACGCGGAACCAAAATTCAGAAGCACTAGTTTCACGCGGAGCCTTTAAGCTGTAAGCCTTGGCTCTAATGTGACCCGCTTGTCAATGCTTTCATAACAGCTGTGTGGTGAAACAGTTGGATGTTGGATCAGAAAAGTATGGTTTGTCGGCGTTGTTCTACATCAAAGGCCATTGCACAATGCAAGCGGGACTGAAGTTGAAAAGCGTTCTTCTCCGCATTTGGACTGTCATGCACGGATTTGACCTGTCCTGCACAAGTTAATATAACTACCGCATAATAAATGCTGCATTGGCTGTAACGTGTCGGGGTGAGAGTGCATATATCCTCCTCCACACAGGTGCACAATAACGGTGTTATGTGTGTGTGTGTACACGTAAAGAATAAATGCAAGGGGGCGGATCCCCATGTTACAAACGCATCATGCAGTATAAACATAATATTTGGCATGACTTAGGACAGTTATGTAGAATCATGAAGATATTTACTATATGACAAGACGTCATGTGAGCAACAAAGTTATACAACATAACAGTTGGTTCAATGAAATTATTGTGAAAAGGAACATGTAATAAAAAGTATAGAATATTTCTGCTCCTTCAATATACTTTTTTTTTTTCCATGGGGCACGTTCTGTAAAAAAAAAATTATAATAATAAAACATGAGGTTATATGTAGACTATACGCTTATAAGGTATTTGTGTAAATGCACCAATGTACCGGACCGTGACTTCTGAACCGCGGCGTGAACCGAACCGTGACTTTAGTGTACCGTTACACCCCTATTCATGTTGGTAACAACAGTCATTTTACTAACAGAATAACAGCTAACAAACCACTATGGTTAGTAAGCACGAACACATGCCTGCCTGTCTGTCTGTCTTACCATCTCATCAGCCAGTATGGCACTCAACTTGTGCTGGTGCAGTAAGAGCAGCCACTTCAAGCCAATCAGCTGATAGGGCTTCATCGATAACCTGTCAACAACAATATGAATTACAGGCCGAGAACCCAACATTGACATGTTGATGCAGTGTTTTACTGTACGTTACAGTGCGTGTATGTGTTGAATAATGAATGTACTGTGTATATCACCAAATAATAACTAAATTAGCATCAAAACAAAGAGAGACATTTGCGATATGATTGAAAAACCAATTGTACAGAGGCCAATAAAAAAGAAATACGACTAAAGAGCGTGCAGAGTTCAATGTTAGTTTATTTCAAAACATAATCCATGTAGCCCGAGTATTATCAACACAGGCACTGTTACAATCCACATGCAACGAGAGCTGTCCTTTTGTTCAATGACAACTTATTTGTGAAAGTAAGCAGATACTGTATGGTACAACAATACGCAGCATTTTAAAAGCGCAAGCAAACTGACACGGCTTTTGTTTTACATTTGTTTTCTGGCGATTGCAATTGTGTGGCGTATCGCTGCTACGCATCAATCAAGGACTAGGCCATTCAAGCCAGGGACTGTGCCAACTGTGTGTTTTGTGCAATTGTATGTGTTACCTACCGACTATTGAGTATGTTGGGCTGATGCATGGCCCCTTTCCCCATCTCCGTGACCTGAGTGACCTGTTTGACCATTTTAGAGGCGATGGTCTCACATCTGGACATGAGACCCAGGACAACGGTTCTCTCTTTGAGAACAACTCTGCAGCCTATAAGCAGGTCCTCTGACAGACCATTGTCTTTATGGAAGACTTCTATCTGGGAAGATATGGACATGGTTACAACGACACACAATATGAGCAACCCATATACAGTATTGCCCCAATGCTGAACAGCAATAGCAGCTAGAGAATAGGCTATTTAGGAATGTTTTTCCAGTGACCGCAAATAAAGTTGTGTCACAATGTACCTTTGATAATAGAAGCAGTATTAGTAGAATAAAAACATATTGAAGCATAGGTTTGATGAACTCCTCTTATATTACTGAAATGTGAAGTATATTGCAAACATTTGAACACAGACTAATGTAAGTGGTTTATTATTTTATAATCGTTTTTATATATTGAACATAATGAGTCTTATCAATTGTTAACAGCTATAATATGTAAGTGACATTTTCCAAAGAACATCTTATAATAACTGTAGACATTGGTTTTTACCACACCTCTGGCCAGGTGAAAGGCTTGAGGCAATCAAACCACAGACAGTAGGTACACACATGCCAGAAAAATACAAAGCTTGGCAACGTTCAAAGAGAAATAGATAGATATGGACAGCTGCAATGCACTTCTTTTTAGACGTATTAGCATGCATTGTGTATTATTTTATTTATCTAGTTTGTTTGCAGTAATTTTTAAGCTCTCAATCTTTAAATATAATGTATTGCAATTGTAATGCACAATTTCTAAATTATAATCTAGAAAATCATTTAAAATAAAGTGATGGGCTAAAGTACCTAGGTGTGGAATTCAGACAAAACCTATATATTTGAATGTTATGCAAATGTTTCTCTCTCTCTCACACACACACACGCGCGCACACACACACACACACACCTTGAGCAAACAAAGTCACCCTGTATATTTAAAACATTTAAAACAGGTCATGAAGTTATTCACACCTTTTTAGCCATTGGCAGCTGGTTTCAAATAATTTCTTTGGGATCACAATTTTTAAAAGTAGAGCTTTATAGTCAGATTTATAGCCATTCTAGAGAAGAGTTGATAATCGAACTCACTAAACAAAAACACTCTGCCTTCAATGGCGTTTCTCAACGTGGGCATTCAGATGACGACGACGGGGGCACTGGAATCAATATTTTGGATAGGTGGGCGGTAAACTTCTCTTGGGGGGGGGGGGGGGGTTTGGCAAGTTTACACCAAGTATTCATACCAATACCAGATTAAACTATCAACTAGGTCTGAAACCAGGGTCGGACTGGCTGGGAGAATCAGGGGATTTCCCAAACTGCCGGTCAAAGTTACAATCACATAGCCTACGGCCCACCATGCAAATAAATAAACAAACTAATAATAAGAAAACTATTTGCCGTTTAATATGCAGTTCTCGCCTGAATACTATGTAGCCTAACTATTTTACTGGACCGATGCAAAATCCAAAAGAGTGTTAGTAATACTTGAACAGTGCACTTTACAGAGCGGTTTACAACAAAGAACTACCGAAGTCCAATGGAGGAATATTCAGAGCTTATGTAAGTTTAATTTCTTCTCCAAATAAAATAAGAGAAAGTGAGAAGCACTCCAAGCAAATTCTCAAATAAAATATTAAATAGAACACATTTAGACCACCGTCAACGCCAAGTGAGGGAGACAGTAATCAAATCACATGCGGCAGTAGCCTACCGGGCAGGGCAGTAGGACTACCGAGACGTCAGGTCAGCATTTTCAAATTTAAGGGAGACAGTAATCAGCCCACACTGTCTGCTCACTCAGCTGTAAAAATCACCCAATCTTTGACGAGTTGTCGCTAGGGTTGGGTATCGTTTGAATTTAATCAATTCCAATTCCAATTCCGATTCTGCTTATCGATTCCTGTTCTTTTTGATTCCCAGTTTCGATTCCATTATTTTTGGGAGAAGAAATAAAACATATTTCAAGATGGAAAATGGAGGAAGGGTTCATGTGATTTTGTTTGTTTTGATTACTTTCGTCATAATGAAGTTGGATCATCTGATGGATTTAGGTTAGAAAAAAAAAAAGTAGAAACAGACGCCTCAAAGAGGTAAACAGAAGTGCCCCGTCAGTTTGGGCATGCTTGCATTTTTGCATGCAAGTTAAGTAAAATTGTTCGAATTACGTGACAGTGTTTCAGCCATCCTGTATCTGTTGCTGGCAGATCAAAAGGTAAAACGCGCAACTTACCTTGTCGCCATTTTAAATTACGTGACATTATTTCAGCCGTCCTGTATCAATTGCTGGCAAATCAAAAGGTAAAATAGCAACTTGCCTTGTCGCTGTTTTCTTTCTTAAAATGAGGCCAGCTTTTGACCGTATGCTAGGTTCTGAAATACACTGCAGCGATGACGCATACAGCGTGATAGGCAGATGGCTACCCATCAGCTAAAACTATTTCTAATAATTAAATCGCATTTTGGAACCGAAAAGCAGAACCGAAATATTATTTATTTTAAAGCTACCCGGTTCTTGACATTTTGTTTTCGGTTCCAACTTGGAACCGAGTTTCGGTACCCAACCCTAGTTGTCGCTGAGGTCACTTTTGTGTTGCTTGCGGGAGGCGTGTTGCAACAGCAAACATGGGCTGCATTCCGGTGTCCTGACATTCTATCCTACCCGACAGAATGTCCTACCTCGTTATACTGCGCATGCGTACATTCGATTTGCGTCATTTTCGTCATGACTTGAGACACGCCCAAAATTTTGTCCTACCGGCTTCCAGAATTATGTCGTTGTTGAATATATTGTGGAAAGGTTTGTATTGCTGTCGAATTCAATTCTTTTAACATAATACATATAATATATTAGTTATTGAGCATAGTATATTATTAATACATTAGCTTAATTCATGATCGTTTACTTGGCCTACTGTAGGCTATATGAATATATTTTGCGCCATTCAGGGACGTTTTAACACACTAACAAAGTTATTTTCACCCGTCGATTTAATTATTTGCCAGCAGTAGCACTAGCTATACCAAAACGTTATTTTGTCCCGTCAAATCATACAGCTTTATTTCTATAGCCTAATTTAAAATCTAGCAATATGTAGGGTAGGACAGTCTGCCAAGGTAGGACAGGTGCACAGACTATAACCGTTCTTTTGCGCTACGGTAGGACAATCTGCCAAGGTAGGACAGATGGTCAGAACGATGAGAAGTTACATGTCATAGGCCTACGTAGGCTACTGTACATAGGTTGACTTTTCTTCGTCCACAGTTATGCCTGTATCACTCACTCACTCACCCATGATCCAATTCAACGTTCTCTGAAAAACACCTTCCACGCATTCATTTTAAGAATTCTATGAATCTTTATGCCAGAGATGCATCGTAAATAATAGGAAAACCGGGGACACTGATGAGTTTTTTAACCATTTATAGCATGTGATTTTGTTGCGCGAGTTTGGTTGTCGCTGAACTCGGTCAATGGGCACTGGCCGCGCTCACTGTAAATTAGAACTGCATATTTTCAGGCCTGAAAGCTCTCGCTGTGCCACCGCTGTCACTTTTCACTACGGCGTTATAAAATCGGACTTGTCGTGAACTTTACAATATTCATTAACAACATATTTAATAAGTCGATGAATAAAAGAAAACATGAATGCAGTATATTTAGTCAAGAATGGCACAAAACAATGTCAATCAAACTCCATTCAAATATCTGCTAAATTAATTCTGCCATTACACTGCATAATGTGCCCCGTGCAAAAGTAGTATGTGTACATACATTTGTGGCTTTTTTTTCTCATTATAATTTTTTTTATCTACATCTGTAAAATGTAGCCAATCTAACGTTTGCTACAACTTACATTTGAAGTACACGCATGCTCAAACTCACCAGGCTCTCCCAGGTATCAAAGGGTCTCAGCTCCAGTATCTTCTGGGCCTTTTTGATGGAGCAGCCAGAAATGAGAGTCAACTCGTCCAGGGACGCCTCCCGAAAGAACTTGCACACCTGTCCCTTCAGCATGGACAGGGCTCCGTCCTCTCGGTTTTCTACTCCGGAGTTCAGCTCATCCTCGGAGCCGTCAAATTCGCTGCTGATTTCCTCTTCCTCATCGTCATTGTCCTCCTCCTCCTCGGAGCTGACCTGCTCGTCCGACGCCCGGGCTTTCCTCTTCCTCTCCGCTGCCTTATTCTTGGCCATACTGGTCCCACTGGCAAATCTGGAAAGCATTTGGCTGACAGAAGAAGAGGAAGAAGTGGTCTTCCGGGCAGACGAAGATGACGACGATGGTGATGCTGAGCCCTTGATCAGCCACGCCGACAGGTTGGAAGAGCTGCTGCTGGTTTTGCACCCCTTGCCGCCCTTCGTCGTCGCTCCTCTGCCATTTCTGCGGTCTGTGGAGTCAGTGTATTCTCGCCTGTCTTTAGAGTCTCTACCGGGCTTGCCTGAGGTGTCACTGGTTTTTGATTTGCTGGACTTGCCATCCTTGCACTCAGGAGAACTGGTGTCTGTTTCAGTGTAAAGGAAGAAAAACAAGACGTTTTCCTGTTACCACTAAACAACAAAGGAAGACAAAATAATAAGTGTTTGAAGAGTAGGGCTGGGCAATATACCGGTAAATCGGAATTTTTTCAAAAGAGATATAAGATTAGAAAATATTGTTTATATCGATATAGTTATATTATGCGTTTATTCATTCCTTTCAAATACGTTTGTCTCCCCCTCCATGCCTGCACAGGAGTGGAATCAGGAGCGAGTAATTTAGTGCGTTCAGAGTGTCAAAGGGGTGGAGACACCAGAGAAAGCTCACATATGTCAATTAATGTCGCTAAAAATGTAAAATGTCACATTTCTGTTGGTTTCCTGTTTTTTCTTTATGCCTGAAGGTTTTAGCCCACGTTATAGAAAATACGATATATATCGTGTATCGGTATTCAACCTAAATATATCGGGATATTATTTTTGGTCCATATCACCCAGCCCTAGTGAAGAGGGTGATTTAATGCCCCACACAATATAGTGGGTATCATTTTAAACAACATTTTATATATTGTGACATAGTGACAAACGTGCACACAAGTTACTAATAATAATAATTAGTAAATAATAAAGTATCTCTTACTAACCTGTGTCAGAGAACATTCTGAGGACTTCTAGAGCTTCCTCGACATTCCATTCATGCTCCTGAAGAACCATGCGCAACTCCTACAAAATCATGGATTAGATGCTGTCACACTTCTCTCTCAGCACACATTTTTAATTATGTGCCTGGATTTACCTCCTTGTCCTGGTCAGGGAACTTTTTTTGCAGTTTCCTAACCATGGCTTCTTGTTTCTCAAAGCTTGGCTCTGAACCTTCATCTTCTTCATCAGAGTCCTCATCAGAGTCCTCATCAGAGTCCTCATCAGAGTCCTCTGACTTTTATGAAAGAGAAAAGCAGGATGGCAGTAATTGAGAGAGTAACATATTGTAAATACAATTAAATACATATAAATAAAATAAACATTAATTTTAAAACAGAAATGGTTAAATGGATGTAAAAATTACAGTAATGATCATGGACTCACCACTGATTGCTTTATCTTTTTGCTGGGGCGAAAGATCTCATCCTGCTTTCTTTTCTTTCCCTGGTCTGAAACAGAAAAGACAAATTGCAAAGGCGCGCTTTGTGTAGTATAGGGGTTAGAGATACACTCCTAAAATATACAGTTGAGATTATTACATTACCTTCTTTCATTTGAATAATTAAAACCCTATGAATGGCATGCATACATTTCTTTATGGATGGATGACTAGAAAATATTTTATTTTGTATTCCTAAATGATCGTGTATCTGTCATAGCCAAGTGTACTGTAGCACAATACTACAGTACCATGAGCATAATTATCTTGCACCATGTACACAACACACAATGATTGTGTCTTTGTCCAACAACATGTAGTTTCTCTTTAGTTTCATGCTCACAATACCCAGAGCATACTTATGAGTAACATATCACAATAGCAATAACTTGAAAGTGTTTTATAATAGTGAGCTTAGTATCAACAATGAATTGTATAATGGAAATACAGTATACAATTACAATACAGAGGATGGATGGAGCAGGCCATCATATATTGACTCTTCAGCTTTGGAGTTCTTTTGCGTGTGAGTTTGGCTAATCTTCACCTTCTTTATCGCCAAACTGCTGGATGCATAAAGCGACAGCTCCATCCAATGTGCTTGTGCTTTTAACTACCTATAAAATGGGGAAATAGATTTCGCTTTAAATAAACAACACAGTGCTTCGGGCAGCTGAGATGAATGGCCTAAATATCTTTACACCATCTGCTAAGAAATATATATAATAAGTGACAACACAGTAAAATACACATAGTAAAATGTATTTGTATTTTATATGAAAATTAAAATACTATATTTTGCTTATTAGTTCCCATAACCTCAGAAAAGTATATGTACATGTGTAATCTGTGTGTAACAGTTGGTCTGTCCTACCTGGGACGCAAGCGTGGCTCTCCCATGCAGAGAGAGAGCAGACGCTCTACAAGGCATGCTAAAACCCAATAGGCTCTGGTGTACATCGCCAGAGAGTCCATTGTGGTGTCAGAGTGAGATATAACTGCCCTGCACTAACCAGTCAGCCATCCAGGTCCTGGGTCCCACAAAAACAGACTTAACACCACTAAAAAGACACTCTGCCTCTTTACCTCCAGCAGTTCCTCTCGAGTCCTCTGAGGGAAAACCTCTGCAAGTTTGGCAATTCTTTCCTCATTTACTGCAATGTCTTTGTCAGGGACTTTCGTTCCAGATTGCCTACAATATGCCAACATTAATCATACATCATACATCGATAATACAAACTGGTATCAATAAAAGGCACAAATGCATACATTCTAAATAATATAAACGCTATGGTACAGTCCAGTTAGTATTCAATATAACGATATATCCTTATTATTTCACTATAGATTTGATGGAGATTACCATTGAAGCTGTCCCTTGACCTTCCTGGTTACAATTTGCTTGCTGTGAGGATCATAGTATTCCTCCTCCTCAGAATCACTTATGGTATCTTCAAAAACCACCCCTCGGACATGCACAGTGCTTCTGGCAGCTGAGATTTCTATTGGGAGAATAGCATGTCACTCGTTTTCCAGATACTAGAAGTATTTAAACAGATATCCATATTTACCTGTCTTTAATCTATGGAATAAATTGAATAACGTTAATTTAGTACCAAGCAGCATTTTACAAGAGATTACACATCTGCAATGCAGCTGGATCCCTCACCTGCCAGATGTACAATACCTCACCGTATTGTATCGGTACGGTACAGAAGCTTTTGTCTAATCTAAAGACAAAATCCATGCATGCTAAAGAACAATGTCAGACGCCGTTAATCATACAAGACAGCAACCGTAACGCTTTAATTGTAAAGCGCGTGTGCTAATGGTTAGCACAAATATGTGGGGGTTACAGGCATGTTACCTGGTTTGTTCTCCTTCTCAGAGTCAGGACTTATGGACCCGTTTTGCTGCTCTTTGTTTGTCGTCGTTGCTTTCTTCTCGAAACGAAAGCGGTCCAAATTTAACACGCTCATTTTCAAAGATAGGAGCCGGTAAGACAATGGCAGGATGTGAACTATGTTAATGCTTTAACCAGCTGTTTATATTTCATTCAGTACGGTAATTTGGTTTAATCATAAATAGCTTTGGGCCCTAGCTTCCATCTTGCATATTCGAAAGGGTCTCACTTTCAAACAACGTTTGAATTTGTCAGTGTTCCGTCTAGCGTCCACACCGTACAAATACGTGACATCAACTGATTATTCGCACATGTTGCTTTTACAAGTTGTTAAATCTTGTTAAATCTGCAGCTTGAAAAAAACATTATCTATCTTACTAGCGACAATCGCTCTTTCCCGCGATCTCCCTCTACCTCACACTGTCCTATGCAACGTGTGGTCATTGGACAGACTCTGACAGCTCTGTGGTTTGTAGCCAATAGCAAGACGAAAGACTGAAACAGGCCTGCTTCCGCCACTGCAGTGACGTAACTACGATTGTACTTGAATGGTAGAAGGAAATAAAGCGAGTCAGTTGTCCACTAGGTGACAGGCTCTTCTAAGATAACACATTTTCTTTGGTTTCAGTGCAGTCTCCTTAATTAAAGCAGATCATGACACGGACTGTCATTTAATATTTAACCAGAGAAGGTGAGGCACAAACGATGCACCATCAGCAATTAGCTGTCCTGAAAATTGTGGATAATAGGCTTAATGTCTACTGAGGGGGAAGGAACTATTTTGAACGTGATACATCATGCTTTGCCAAGTTATGCACTACCATACTATAAGACCTAATATGACCCTGATTTATTAGCCTAATTATATACAGTATATTTAAATAGTATCAACTGCTACCTGAGTATCAACAAATGCATTTTTAGCCTGTGCCATTTATGTGTAGGCTACCCTACCTACTATGTAGGTCACAAACATTATTTAGAGTAGATTAAGCCTATATTTGTGAACATTATCAGACGGTTTAAAAAACTGATTACATTCACATACAGTAGAGTAGACAAAATTAAATGACACAGAAGTTCATACCTGACCTCAACCCAAACAATGCTAACTAAATGAGTAGGCCTAGGCTACTGTAATATTATATTACATAACCCTTTCTTATAATTCTTCACCTTCAATGGAAACTCAATGGATTCCTCACAAGAGCAGATTTAACAGCCTGTGTATATAATTGCGGAAAAAAATAATGTGTTGTAACTTGTGTAAGTGAACAAAAGTGTGATCTTGCTCCATAGCAAGTGTTTAAGGAGACTATAGCATTCCCCTTGATCCGATGTCAGCACCGGAGTCACAGTGGCCCTGCTGTCTAATTTATCTTCCCCTTCCGTCTTGATGGTCAAAGTCAATGGCAGAATCTATTGCCAACTCTAAATGCAGAGAGAGAGAGAGAGAGAGAGAGCGCGCGAGAGAGAGAGAGAGAGAGAGAGAGAGAGAGAGAGAGAGAGAGATGCCATTTAGCAAATATCCTGAAGAAACTGAGAAAACATGCACCTGTTTCTATTCTGTGATTTCTTCATTATGTTTTTGTTATTTATTTTATTTTTTACAATATGAGGTATGAGGACATAATCAGTAGAGTGTTATTGTGTATGTACAAAACCAGCTGATGTTTTAGCACAAATAATGATATACGAGAGAGAACACCAATTAACACACAACCAATTAATTATAAGAAAATACTAATACGATTTTAGCTTTAGCACCCTAAACATAACTTTACGTTCTCTTTTTCTTATCGATGTAGCTGAGATTAAACAAAGCAAACACGCGACGATGACTTGGTGGGACCCTCGCACCACGCCAGCCAAGACACCCTGCCGCCTCACTGTCTCCCCTACCCATCGTCATGGAGATAATATAACTTATAGCACTGCTGTTGTGTGTGTGTGTGTGTGCATGCGCACACTTGTGTATGCGTGCGTGTTTGCTGAGAAAGTTGATGGGTTTGCATCATGCACTGATTGTGTGTGTGTGTGTGTGTGTGCTTGCCTGCTACCAGGACGACAATAGTCAGGCTGACACAGAGTCTGATAAGGGTCATGACCTGTTACAGCAGGAGTCCCAAATGGTGGCTCCTTGCCTTGTCCTGTCTGCCTGGTCAAGGTTTCACTGTGCTTAAATATGTGTGTGCATGTGTGTTTTCATGGTGTGAATTTTGACTCTATTGCAACATCCACACGTTCACACCAACCATTGGTCAGAGTCAAAGAAAGGAAGGACAGTCTGGTGTCCAACCTGTTCTCAATCAAATGCTTCGTTATTGTCTGTATCATTGTCTCTTAAACCATTTTAGTCAACTTTGCTTCACTACACTACTCTTGAACAAAACAAAGAGTCTCAGAGAGGATCTGGACTGTTCTGGGGTAAAAACCTTGCCGTATAGGTGTGTATAAGGCAGGTGGAGAAATGTGTCTTGTTTCAGGTCATTTTCATTATTGGTAGTGTCAATAAACATGTACTGCATGCGTTTGTCACACAAACATATACAAAAACGCATGTAAACACAAATGTTTCAATATATTAACCATGCAAAACACAGACACTTGCATGCGAAAGGACACACCAACGTACAAACATCCATTTCACATCAGACAGATACTGTAATGCAAGTGTGTGTGAGTTTCTGATAACATCAAATGGTATTGTGAATGTACATGCATTTGTTCCCCATAATAAATGGATATCGTATTCATTTTTGTAATACATGTTTATGCGCATGCATTGTTCGTATCAGTGGGTCTGTGTGCGTTATGTGCATGCAAAGATACATCTTTTTTTGTTAAGGTTGACCTAGTAGGACACAGCCCTGTACCCGCCTACTTGACAAGAGAGGTATTTTGATTGACATGCACGACGACCAACTACGTAACTCAATCACCAAGTCGGACATTAAACTTGAAAGTCAGAGCGTAACGTGTCGAGC
>JAODTR010023136.1:0-23910 GCA_025399935.1 Amblyopsis rosae
TATGGTTATAAGAAATCACCAGGGATTGTACTATTAGTATATGAACTTCACTCACCAGAAACGGTCAGCAGTAGGCTTTATCACTGATTTCTTATAACCATAGTATGATTTCTTATAACCGTAGTATGGTTATAAGAAATCACCAGGGATTGACGCTAGGTGGGGCAGTGGGGCCACGTCACTTTTTTCAACAAGCACAAGCGTCCCTTTACTCCTGTTAAATAGGTTAGCGCGTTATATGTATGTATTGAATACATGCCCTATCGCGAGTGTATGTCATAGGGTGGATATTGCCTTATGTTATATAACTAATTTAAAGGTAAAGTTGCCATAACGATTAAGATGCGGCCCACGAATAATAGACAGCACAATAATCTTACCTTTGAAAATGCTATTTCAGGAAGGTCACTACAAATTCAGTTTGTATTCCAATTCTACTTGTGGTAACCTTTTACTCGCAATCAACTGCATTAACTGCAATAAACACAATATTTCTCAATAACTCCAATGTCTAAATTAGGCTAAAATAGATGTGTAAGATGTCGACTTCTCTGTCTTTTCGGCACCAGCACAAAAACAACAATGCTGGCAACGCCTCCTGCCAGAATATTGGCCAATAAGAGATAACATTTGAGATTGGCAACGGAACGTGTCCATTTAATAGGAACTTAAGGCGGTATCTTAATTTGTTGACAACGCATTCATTCGCTAGATATTGCTGCCTTTCAAATTAGGAAAGAAGGTTCTACCGTAGCTACGGGTCGAACTAGTCTACGTGCTAATCATCGCGTACAGTACTGCTTTTTCAGTAAACAGCGCACAAGGCAGTGCAGATAATGATGCTGCAATACATTTACTACAAAATCTGGCTATTTTATTTTAAATGCACTTTCCTGCAGTATATAGTTTAACGAAATTAAGTAAATTAAACGAGAACCAACATCATGAGTTTTGCTTTACATTTTATTTCATGAAAATCCTTTTACATTAAGCCTCCGGGAGGCCTATAGGCTATAGCCTACCACTCCAATGGTCTGCACCAGAGCCATGGAAATAACAACTTTACATGGCTCTGGTCTGCACCACATATGGCACACTCTTTAGGTTTTACTTTAATCAAATACTGCATTATTCCTCATAATGGAAAACACTGGAGATAATGGTATATTTAACTGTCTTGAGTAAATTAATACTTAGCATGTTAATTATGTGCCTTTAACATAGTGACTCAAGAATAACTAAACCATTATGGTCTATTCAATATACACAAGTACAATGTACAAATGTGATATTTTTCACAAAAACACCATAAATGTTTTCTCAGCGTTGCACGCTTTTCATGGTTGTTTTCAGGCTGCCATGAGCCGACAGTTCGATGGCATTGCACTTTACCATTAACCTGACATGCCAGAGGAATTGTTGTCACAAGTCCATCTGGGGAGCCGTACATTGAAACTGCTTGTGAATGGCTGTACTTTCAAAAAAATACTTGGCAGTTGATTGGATGAACCATTTGGTCGTTTTCGCTGTCCTGCACACCTAAACCACGCTGGTATAGCTGTAAACACGACATTGATTGGAAAGTTCAGTTGCTACTTGGACATATTCAAAATGATTCCGAGGCTTTCCAGACTGATTCTTACTGCGAAATTAAACTGAAGCTCGCAAGATCAGGATGGTCTCGTGAGGCTACTTTACCAAGGGCACACCAAGAAAGACAAACCAAACACTACTTTGACTATACAAGCATCTCCACAGCCCCGCAGCAACTGTTCTCTGTTCAGTTCACTTCCAACAGTCAGAAAAATAATCATGGCAGGCAGTATCCATGAGCCTCGGGACCGTGAATCATGTTCTTTACTGTGAAACCAGGACTTCTTCATGTCTGGAATTTGTGCTCTCTCTTGCTGTTGTAAGTTTTAGTGCATCTGACAAATTGTGCTGTAGGACTCTGGGGTTGCTTATGACTTCCAAATGAGACACAGGCATCCAACCACGTTGCAGATCAGACAGTCTGCTCCCCTCAACCCAACCTTGAGTACAACCAACATGTAAAACACAAAACATGAATTAGTGAGACTTTATTTGCAAACATTCCATAGCAGGCATGGTTTTGCAAGTGTCCTGGATTACTATCAAAAGGAAAACAAATGTTTGTGTCAGGTAATTATGTAAGTTTGATGGTCTCACCATCACTGCTTTGTTGGTGCACAAGTATGACATCAGCTTTTTCCAAGGACAGCTCATCAGGTTGCTGGGCAACAAAGGCCCGCATACACTGCATCTGTTTTAAATCTGGGTGAACAAGAAGGGTATTGAGGATTCTGAGTTGATGTCACAGGTCACATGGTTTTGACACTGCCGCCTTACTGGGGTCAAAAACATTTAGTCTGCCATAGACTTTGTATTGTGTGAAGGTGCCTCCTTTCATCTTATGACAACTACCTGAAAGCTGTTGGAAACCTTTTTATTAAGCTGCTGAACCAAAAATGCGTACTATTAAACTGAAAACTATTGAAGGGGAACTTGCTTTACCTACCGATAAACATTCAATATTTCACCATGTCAAAGGATGATTTTAGCACCCTATGTAAACCAGTCTCCACATACGCATATTGAATATCAGCATCCTAAAGTTTTACTATACTTCCTGCTCGATCGCAAACCACTGTGTAATGTGATGGTGTGCAAATCTTGGTGGGAGGTATCTTGGTGGCCTCAGTAAGTTAAAAGGAAAATGATTTCAGGTCAGCTTGTAAAAACCTGGGTTCTGGGTACTTTACCTTGTTGGAATTACTATACTGTAACATCCCATATTGCACTTCAAACCATAGTTATCATTGTTAATATTATTTTCCCTTTATTAGACAGTAGAGATGATAGACAATGTATCAACACTGAATCTCTAACACACTGAATCTCTAACATTGAGTCACCTTGTGCAGCTGAAAAATCTACTTCAGGATGGGGCTGGGAGACAGCTGAAATCCACCGTAGCTTATCACTCCTGTGGGTAGAAGGAAAGACGATTTTACAATGGTAATTTCACACTGCGATTTCTGTACATTATATTTTGTATTAGAATACATAAGGTCTGGTATTGTTTGTTGACAAAAACGCTTTTGTCTATCTTACTGTGTGTCTGTTCTCAGCAGCAGCGCATTTTGTGCAATGTAGAGACGAAGAAGGTTCTTCTGTAAGGAGTGCAGTTTGAAACGGCAGTTTTCTGCACGTAGATCAGATACAGGAGCGTGGTCTATCACCACAAATCTACCCCCTCTGGAACAGCAAGAACAAAAGTGAGAATCCAGACAAATGTTGCCGTTAACAGACAGAAACACAATTCTACACACTATTAAAACTTACATTTGTCAACTATTGTGTGTGTTTTTTATACATACACACACATTTATCATACTAAACTTATGTCCAATAATGTAATTTGTGGATTTCCTAAATTTAGTAACATAACCTGATTACTTTCCATTACTTTTAGATTACTTCATGCCTAAGCATTGTTCTTTGAAATGCCATCCAAAGCAATTTACTGCGTTGGCAGCGCCAAATCTTTCCATTTTCAGGGGATCCAATTTAAGTAGGTCTTTATTTCAGTTACTGATTGACGTTAATGAAGAGTTATTAAGAGAAATTAATTGTTTTATGCATTTTTCTTCAAATAATTTCCTAGTTGTCCTAGAACTAATTATCACATTTGCTTTTTAAATACCAGTAATCTGATTCCGCCATTTTAGCTGGTAACTGGAATGGATTACAGTTACTGCTTTTTGTAATTAGTTACAACTAACTGATAACATGTAATCAGTTACTTCCCAACCCTTATATACATACATATATAATTTTAATATCTCCCAATAAATATGGATTTACATAGCCTGGTGTAACCAGACCATATTCATTTGTTGAATATATTCTGGCCACACTCCATTGGGAAGTGTTTCGCAGTCGTATTGTCTACTGGGCGTAGACTATTGAACGGCGCCGGTGAACCAATCGGCATTGCTGTTTTGATCGCCTCATCTAGCCTATGCATCTAGCTCTACCACCACTTCGAAACACGCTGGATTTCAACATCATCTCACTAACCCACCCTGATTGGACTTCCAGCAGGGTGGCTGTAAACCCCTAATGCAAACAGGGTTTCCAGAGCGAACATAACTGAGCTGAGAGCAATTGCTATGTGGAGCCAGAATAGAATGTACATATGATAAAACAGAATTGTAAGAAGAGTCAACATATGCAAGAGCTCCATTGTGCATGCAAATGTACAAACTAACAGTATTGAACGTAATCACTGACTCACTCTTTGTGCAGTGAAACCAGCAGGTAATCATTGAAGAGGTGCAAGTAGACACTTCTCTCTCCTTCTTTCAGGGAGAACTCCATTAACTGAGTAACGGGGCCTTCGCGCACCAGCCTCCGAGACTGACTTATCAGTGGCAGAGTCTGTCAGCGAGAGACAGGGATGGAGTCAGAGAGAGACAAGGAATACCATTTGGTTTTCCAAGATCAATGATCAGTTTTCAAAAATACACACTAGGAAAAACAACTGGAACTGTTAGATACGTACCCTGCACTCAAAGTCCACCATAGAACTGAGGGAGACCAAAGACTCTATATTCTTCATCCGAGAGATGCTGTCATTACTCTCTTGGATTATCTAAAAAAAGTGGGTAAATAAAATGGAGATAAAGTGAAGATATATTAATAATGTTTTTTTTTTGTTTTTTTTTGGTCGTTATTGACTTTTGTAAAACTGTACACAAACTAAATGAGCCCAAATGTACCATTTCCAGTAGTTTAAGAGCTTTGATGGCCTGTATCTCATCCTCAGTACCTGGGGCTGTTCTCTTCACTATGTTCTGCAGCATTGATGAGAAGGGAGTACAGGGGATTCAGACATGTTGCCTATTAGCGGTCTCAAGAGAAGCCGTTCAGGATTACACATGGTACCTGAACCAGCAGCTTCATTCTCGTGATCCTCTGGAAGGGAAGAATGAGGAAGGAACGAAGAGGGAGTCTCTGGCAAACAGGATTCCTCTCAAGCTTCTCCACAATCCGCTTGAAACCGGGGTTTTCATTCCTGCAAGCGACGAATTAAGAGAACAATATGCAAATTAGCATCGACGGGGCGTGCCCTCAGGTTTACCGCTTGAGGAAATGTGCTCTACGACCAAACGGTCGCATTTGCGGACCATCTTACATGAGCCTCTGATAAGTTGCATCCTGATATGACTGGTTGGTGAGGTAGGGAACATAAACCATTTTGAAGCGCGGACAGTGGCGTGCGATGAGGTCACATACCGTGAAGTGCATGACGTCAGAGTCCACACGCTCCTCCAGCTTTGAGAGAAAACTGAGAGGCAGCAATGGTCAATTAACACCTTCAAGGCCTTTTTTTGTTTTTTTAATACATGAAGATATCAGACAGATCATTGATAATCATGAAGGGATCTAACCTGTGGCTAATCGCACGGACATCAGCCAGGCGGGAAAAAAGCCAGTTCCTATCTTGAGTGGTCAACAGCGCCCCCAGCTGCTTGGACATGACAAAATGTTCCACCACAATTTCCAGACTGCTGCAGTAGGACGCTTCTGAAGTCACCACCTCAAACCGCACCTGGCAACGAGAAAAGCAACCGAAAAGAAACAAACAGAACTTGTTCAACTAGGTAGAACATTTAAGTACAACAGTAAACAGTAGAGCAACTCCAAGAGGGCTACAGTCACTCACTGCTCTACTACCTTGGGATTGTGTGAGTAATTAACAGGGAATGATCAGAGGCTTCCAATAATTGGAATAATATACAACTAAGATTAAAAACAATGATGCATGCAGTGAATGCAACCGTGCCTTCTAAGTCTCATCTTATCCTGTCGCCTTTCCTCAAGCAGTAAACACGGGCATTCCCCTTCCATTTGCGTTTGGCAATAGATGCCAAGAAATGTCATGAGTAACTTTCCTGTTGTAGGAGTGCAAGATACGTCCCACCAAGATTTGCACACCACCACATTACACAGGGTACACACTAGAACATGTGACAAGCAGTGAAGGAAAGAAGGAACCGGTGCCTTACCTCCTGTAGACGCCTCTGGTCCTCTGTGACCCCGTCCAGTTCGGCGCTGTCCCTGACCCCGGGCAGGTGCTGCCACAGCGTGGACGACTGGCCCAGAGAGATGGACAGGCGAGGGGAGGGGGGCCTCTCAACAGCCCTGGGGGTCTCCGGAAGGGGCAGATGCTTGGCACGAGACCAGGAATGAGGAAGAGACTGGAAGTGCGGGTGGGGTGCAAGAGGCGGAGCAGGGAGGGGTCTACAGGCCGGATGAGGCGAGGGCGAGCGGGAGCGGGAAGGGAAGGAGAACTTGCCGGGCACAGCTAGGCGGGCCGTGCGCTCCTCGCCGGCCGAGACGGCGTCCGAGTGAGACTGGCACAGAATCTCATTGTTCTGGGCAGCCTCGCTGTACTGCTGGTAGAGCGGGTGGACCGCTTCTACAGGGGAAGAGAGGAGAGCTTGTGGGTAGGCTAGCCAACAGGTGTGTGTATGTGCGTTTGACATTCCGCTTACACATGCAGGAATGCACGAGTGTGGTAGCAGAGGTTATAGAAGATATGAATACCTGCAGGAACCTGTCTGTGGGCCTGCAGCATGCATATTCTCTCGCTAACCAAACACAAGTGTCTCCCCTGCAAAATCTCCATTAATTATAAATGAATGCACTGCCATCTTAGAATGCTTACATTGGTGTGACAAAAACACTTCCTATGTCATTACTTTTACACTACTTTTTTAACTTGGTCTATGAGCCAAAATCATTAAAAATGTAAAACAGTTTTTCTCTCTGACAGGAAACATAGTAACACCCGTGGTAGATCAAATCAGTAGTTACATTACTACATACTGGTCTATATAATTAGAAGTTGGGTTGACATTAGGAAATAGTACAAAAGCACAATAGGTTAGATCAGAGGAAGAGTTTCCTTGGTGCATAATGTGCTTTTACAGTACAATAAATGTGCATGCTCTATCAACATAAACAGTACATAGCAAAAAGACACTCACTGAAATACTTAGATTTTCTTCTCCTTTGACTGAACGAGTCCAAAGCACTCCTGCAGTTCAAAGAAAGTCAGTTACATTGAATACAAGTCATACAGTCAATAGTACAGCTGCACAGACCACGTTATTACAGAATAACCAAGTCAAAAATGGACTTACCTTAATTCTAGTTCTCCCATGCTTTTACTTACAGTTTCTTCATCATCTACACAGGGACAAGATTGACCAAACCAAACATCAGCACAGCTTGCAATGGCTTACATTTTAGGCCATATAAGTACCACAATGATGGGATAGGAGGTGGAAATCAAACAAATAACTCAAGCTGCCAAACGGTCTGGCCTCTGGCGAAGTCTGTTAGTTACAAGCTGCTTCTGTTATTTAAAAACAAAGTAAGATGCTCCCCAAGCAGTAAATTGTGTTTTTAACATCCACAAGGTACAATAGGCAAACGCTTTTGTTGTTCTAAATTCTGTTAAAACAGAATGTCTTCTCCTCCCACTGACAAGTAATATCATGACACAATTACACCCTGTTCAATTTTCCCAGAAATGATAAAGTATGTGCAATGATGATGAAATCCTCTATGTCCATCATAAATGTGTCAGGAAACATACACTGCAAACACAGTGAGTCAACAGTCTACCGTTATGGGTTGCTGTTAAACGTCAATGTATGGTGTTGTACACAGCAGCAGACTGTGTACAATAGTTATGCATTTTATTCAAACTTAAACTGATCTCCGAGTGTGTGTAACTCTGTTATGTAAAGTCATATATGTGATTTTAACCAGACATGGATGATCAAATAATCAAAACTAAAGAGGAACGAGGTGATGCCAATAGACACATACACTGCTAAGTAAGTACTAGCTTCTACAAGTCAGCTGCGATTCTTCCTCGTGTTCCTGTTGTTACCTGAAGTGAATATTCGTGTTCTGCGATCCCTTCCGACACCTTCCTCTTCTCCGTCTACAAGCTCACCCCGTCTTCTTTCAGCTGCTTTGCGGAGGCCCATTCTTCTCGTCCGGACTTCGGGACTCAGATTTCGGAAGCTGCCTCCATTTTTCACAGCCCCTCCTGCTACGGCGCGCCCCTCTAACCCCCCCCCCACCTCGTCACTATCCTCCTCAGAGACCTCGCCACAGCTCATCTCGTCCACCTTCGCGCCGACGCCGCGCTCTCCTGGCTCCTCCTCGCTCTCGGCCGTTCCGTCCTCCTCTCCACTACCGGTGTCTCCAGCGGCGACGGGGACATAGCTGAGGCTAGGGCAGCTGTGAGGCTTGTAGAGGGCGTTGCTCACAGAGAGATACATCTGCACTTCCTCCTCTGTGGCCGTTTCATCATCTACTGCTGCTGCTGCTACACTAACATCACCCCCTTCCCCGGTAAGGGCTGGCCGTTCTACCCGCTGGCCGCCAGAGAAACCTGGCTCTCTGTCCGCGGTGTTTAGCGGTGTGTCAGTGTGCGTGTGGTGCGTGAGTGTGTCACCATGCATGGTGTGAGCTCTCAAGTGGTCAGCATGCATGTCTACGTGGCTCTGGCCCATACCTCTCAATGCCCCCGCCTCCAGAGGATCCTCCTCCAAAGGAGCCGTCTCTCGCATCTCCCCCGCCTGTTCCTCCTTCCGGGTCCCTCTGCCGTCATACTGGCTGACCGTTTGACCTCCCTGCGAATCCCAACACGGGTCGTCGCAGACGCGCTCCTCAGAGGAGCCCAGGATGTCTCTGACCACGCTTGAGGCCCACTTCAGATGCGGCGCCTTGGAATAGTGATTCACGTCCTCCGCCAAGCTCCACGCTCTGTTCATGTGGAGCTGGATGGACACCTCCTTCTCCAACTCTAGGCTCCTCGTTCTAGGGGTAACCCCATCCAAAGTGCGCTGAGCTGCCACACAATTCTCGTGGAAAGCCGAGTCACCGTCTGAGTTGGCGGAGGATGATGAAAACTGTTCCCTCTTGTGCAACAAGCGCTCCCTCCACTCTGAGAGCAGCCTTTCCGTCTCAGAGTCCTTGCCCGCGTGCGCTCTATCGTCTAATTCAGAGAAGTTTGTCACTCTGGAGGGCTCATCTTCAGACGGCTCCTTCTCGACAGTGTGGTCGCCGTAATCCTCAGCACGTTGTGTGTCCCCATAGCAGCCGCCTCCGTCACTTCCTGAATTCGGACGGCCAGTTTCCACTCCTGGCAGCCGATGTGTTTCTGATGTCTCAATGGCGTGGGAGGAGTGTGGCAGGGTTTGCCCAATCACACAGAACACGTATTTTGGCCTTCTCCCCTTCGCTGGCCTGTCCTCCTCTTCCCCTCCCTCTCTCTCCTCTCGCCGTTTGTCTTGCCCGTCTCTCTCGTGCTCCTTAAGGCCGCTGGGTTGCCTGGCGCCGGGGCCGCCGGCTTCCCAGTAATCCCTGCAGTCCTCGAACTCGCCCTCCCCGTCCCCGCTGCTGGACAGGGTGACGATGCCGTCCTCGCCTGAAAGTCTCTCCGAGCGCGTCTCCTCTGCGTTCTCTGCTGCGCTGTCGCCCGGAGGTTCTCCCTCGCCCTCGTCCCCGCCCCGCAAGGAGGCTGCACTCGACTCCCCCTCGGCGACGCCCTCTCCCTCTCCGGGCCGCGTCTGGTCGCCGTGACCCTCCTCCGGTCCTGATGTTCTCCGGCTCTCCACAAAGTCATTGTCTGGAGGTGACCTGCTGCCAGGCTCCGCCCACGCCCTCCTCTGCTCTGGCGCAATGCCTCTGTCTGACTTCTCGCCGGTGCCTCCATCAGTCCAGCCTCTCCCCCCGCCCCGCTCACTCTCCGCCGGGCTCCTTCTGCCGGACTTCCTCTCGTCGCAACCGTCCCTTCCCCTTTCTCCATCGTCTATTTCGCCGCCGCTCTGGCCGGGGAGTCGATCCTCTATTGCCGGCCCTCTCGGCAATCGGCTACCGCTGCCTGCCGCATCCTCTCGACTGGGGTCTGTCCACCTTCGCTCCGCTTCGGGCCTTTTGTGTCGGTGCCCGCTGTCTCTCTCTCTGTTTACATCCCTGTCTCTCTCACTATACATCTGCCTGTCTCTCTCTCTGTTTACGTCCCTGTCTTTCTCTCTATACATCTGCCTGTCTCTCTCTCTGTTTACGTCCCTGTCTTTCTCTCTATGCATCTGCCTGTCTCTCTCTCTGTTTACGTCCCTGTCTTTCTCTCTATGCATCTGCCTGTCTCTCTCTCTGTTTACGTCCCTGTCTCTCTCTCTGGCCTTGTCTGCCTCGATAACCTTGTCTCTTTCCCTGTCATTCTCTCTGTATACGCCCCTGTCTCTCTCTCTGTTTACGTCCCTGTCTCTCTCTCTATACATCTGCCTGTCTCTCTCTCTGTATACATCCTTGTCTCTTCCTCTAACCTTGTCTCTCTCTCTGTCCCTGTCTCTCTCTCTGCCCATCTCCCCGCCCACCCCCCGCCCCCTGACCCCACCTGCCGCTGGTTCCCCATGTCTGTCCCTGTCCTTGTGTCTGTCTCTCTCCCTGTATGTCACGTCACTGACCTCCCCCTCACTTCTGCTGTGGTGGTGGTGCTCCGCTCCGCGGCCCCCCCTCGCTACGCCTCCATCGCTGTCTCCCTCACTCCTGGTGATCCTCTGTCCGGCTCTCCTCACCGCCCCTCCCCCATCCTCTCCGTCCGCGTAGACCTCCGTGTCTCCCCATCGTGGTCTGGGCGAAGAAGTAGTGTCCTTCTCCCTCCCTCCCGCGCGAGGCTTCGCTCGCTCCCCGTCTCGCTTGCCTCTTTGGCCAGCAACCTCGGCTGACCTCTCCCTCCGTTTCTCGGGGTGCCCGGGATCCAGGTCCCGCCGCCTCCCTCTCGACGGGACAGTCCCGTCTTCCAGCGGTCTCCCGCCGCTCGGCCCTCCCCTCCCCCTGTCCGTCCTCTCCCTTCCCCGGTCTCCATAACCCCTCTCGCCCTCTCGCCTCCTCTCCTGCCCCCGCGCGCCGTCTCGCTCCCTCTCCCAGTCGTAGGGGAGAGGCCCGTCTTTCATCCTCCACCCCTCCTCGTCCTTGCCGAACGGCGGTGCCTCCTCCACCTCCCGCTCTCTGCTGGCTTTTCTAGTCCGGGGAAATGTACCTCCCACAATCACCTCCACTTCCAAATTTGACTCCATCTTCCCATTCCTGCATCTCTCCTCCCCGGCCCGCCTTTCCCTTTCCCGCCTTTCTCTCTCGCCTTCTGTTGCTTTAGGCACACAGGGCTGGTCTCTGGCAGTGTACCTGTCCGCTTTGGTTCCAGCTTTTTCCTTTATCCTCGGCGGGACGGCTTCTCGCCCGCCCTCTTCCGCCTGCATTCGCTCCTGCTCCAGTCCCGGGCGGGCGCCAGTCCCTGGTCTGGGACTGCTTTCCCGAGAAAGCCGCCCGCCCAGCTGCCAGTTTGATATTGAATCTGGAATCAGGAACCAACTGCGCCTTCTGGTCCCCATTATACCATGCCTCTCACAACCCTGGAAAGAGAGAAACAATCCCCAATGAGATAATATATCTACAGTGTGAAAGACACACACAGGCCCGTGTGAGTCTGAGGCCAGCTGTGAATTTAAGGCATGTTAACCCAGTCATTGTAAGTCAGCTGCACAGGTAAATCTTGTGTATATGAACAAGAAATGTTTATACCGGTTCATTACATTTTGTCATCATAATAATCAATTTGCAATACGTATTTGACATATTCACTTGAATTAATATGTATTAAGTCAGTCAGTCTGGTAAGAACCACAAGTCCCAACAGGACAAAAAACAGAGTTGTGAAGTAAAGACGACACCTTTCAAGGAGATTTATAAGAATGCAGCAGCTTTACAAAGCATAGCATACCAAATTAAGGCAAGCCTTTCAGAGAGCAATGGCTTATGACACATAAAATTGGCATGTTAAGTGTAAAGTGCAACAAACTAGAGCTCGATCTGCCGCCAAGCTACAACATACATTGTCGAAAGTGACTGTGAAATATAGATTGAGCAGTGCGACTTACCTGAATAAAATATCCCTGCGGGGAGTTTTGCCTCCCTTCTGCCCCGCTCAGTTCAAAAGCATGGGAAATAATGCGTATGTGCATGCAGCTTGTGTAACTTTGAAACACATTTCTAGTTTAATCAAAACACTCAAAACATTCAACTGCCCGTTTGAAAAAAAAAATGTTATGCCTGTACACGCTTGCTTCTCACTCACTATCTCCTATACCGTACGTCTCCTCCCTCCTCAAATTCCCAAACAAGCCTCAACAGATAGTTCTAACTTTTCCTCCTCCTTCTGTATTATTTTCTGTCAGCATTAATGAACATATTGACCTGCCACAATGCAAAGGAAATTATATCCTACAATCCGCAGTTTAACAAATCAGTTCCACACCCTAAATCCAATGCTATCAGTCCAATGTCCATTGGTTTAGGTTTAAAGTAAACTGTTTTCTCGCATGGTTTATTGTCTCCATTTTTTTATCAAACAAGGAAGTGTACCTCCTTCTTTGCTCCTTGTGCGTCTCTTCGGGAGATCTCATTGGTTCATATGGATAGTCGGGTGTGGCCGTAGATGCTTTGCCAGGTGAGGTATTTTATTATACAAGAAACAATTGGGGGAGGGGAAGTGTAGACTATTCAATAGCCAACCTAGAGAAACAGGATAAAATACAGAGAAAGAGAGATAAAGTGAAAAAGTGATCTGAGGGAGCTATAGGGCCACGGGCCATAATGTGCCCCAGGGAATAAATACATTTCAGGAAAATGAAAGAAAATGTAACAATAGTGGGCCATGGCCAGTCTGTGATTGTGCAATTGATGTAACAGTGTACGATTTTAGTTGCTTTTCCCATAGCTCTTCAGCCATTTTGTATTATATGTAGGATATTTAGACAGTTTTACCTTTATTTTAGGCCTACCAAGTCCCATTTAGATCAAGTATATATTTTAGAAGATGAGACATGTCCAAACATACAGAAACACACAACATACTAAAATAACCTACAACAAACTACAACATGATATAGTCTACAAGAAATCCACAATAAAACAAAAGAACCACACTATTCAAACACAGTGCTGCATCTCAAGACAAACAACTAACTTTTTATATGGCTACAGAAATTGGCAGCATAATAATCTGCAGTTTATATTCCTGTCCCATTGGATGTGATGTGATGTGATTAAATCGTGTCATGACTGGATGTGACACTTCAACAGATAGGCCTAATGAAATCATAGCCTATAGTTCTACTGATCAATCAATGCAGACTTTGTCACGTTGATTCTTATCAAAACTCTTAACATTTAAATGTTTTGTGTGCGTATTGAATAGAATAGAATATATATTTTTTATCTTTTGGGATTTATTTATAGCATTAATAATACCAGCAGCCTATAGGTAATACGTTTTAGGATCATTAGATACGTTTTTTAACATCTGTCTCCAGACAGTGTAGGTCTACACTATAGTGTAATAATTTCTGTGATATTCATTTAATTGAATTAAATGGTTTGGTTCCACATTTGGAGATACTCATGCACATTTCCATACATGCTCTATACGCTCTTTGGCCTATATGCTTAATAGGTTTTCCTTTTGTTTTGAGACTTTTAATGTTTAATGTTGAATGTTTTTTTCTGTAGAATAACAATTATCTAGTTCTGACAAAGCATAATAAATGCAGAAAAGAAAATGTTATTATATAATAAAATCAGCTCTGTTAGTCAAATTTTAACTGCCATAACAAATAGGCCTAATAATTATAATAAAACATGTTTTGTATATATGTATATATAATACATTTTAGCGGCTCATTTTAAACCACACATACATATGACATAGGCATATGCATCTGTGCACAGTGCTGACACGCATTTTAGTACTACAATCAGCTGACAAGAGTGTCAATGGATTAAGTTCTGTCCATTGGTCGCGCTTCACTTCTACAGTCACATGAGCAAGTGTTTTATTTTCACTTCCGCACTTACTAACAGCTTACTTTTGTCTAGGTTAAACATTTACAATACATATACGCGCGTAAATAATATATATACATATATTTTAATAGTATAAATATAACGTAATCATCAAAAGCCGAAGTACTTTTACTTGTTAGTATGCTAACATATGGGGACGACTTTTGGAGCTGAAGCAAACAAGGAAGCTAGCATTTGACTATGTACTACTAGTACATCTAAATTTGTAATTTGAATCTACTCTTTTCCCAGATGAAGGTAAGAATAGGAAACGCTACCGGTACGACAATAACATAATGTAATAGTAGTATAGCGTACATCATAGAAATTGACAGTTTTAACAGTTATAAACTTGCTAGTTACATTTGGTGATAAATGCCTCGTGGAAAACTGGGGAAGTGGTGGGGAACTGATCATATAAGATTCACAGTTGTGACAGTAGGACAGTGGTGCTTTTCAGGACTTTGTCAAGTATTTGTTTGTGTTCTTGCCACTGCTTGTGACAGAAGATGGCATACGAATCTACTACCGGTACAGTGCACATCCTTTTGTGCACCTTGGTTGCTCAGCTGCTCTTCGGTGAAAGTGTGTACTCAAGTGATGGCACCATCAACTGTAAATTGTTAGCTGAGTCCAAGTCTGAACGGAATGTTCTTAGTCGTCTAGAGCCACTCACCAATAAGAAGTAAGACATTATCTTACTGAAAGAAAGTACAGACTTAATTTACATAGGTGCAAAGTAATGTTAGATTCCATATCATATGTATAAGAAGGAGAAATTATTAAATATTAGTTTAAAAGCAGACATTTTAAGAACTAACACCTCAACCACTAATGAAACAATCAAATGTATTATAATTGCAACATTGTCTGTTTAACTTTTTATGTTCTGCCTTGCAGAGTTAACACATTCTGATGCATAAGGTAAATAGAGAGTATTTCATTTCATTTCATTTGTTTGTTTTTTGCTCATATTGACAGCTTCACAGCAGAGCCAACAGTTAGTGGGGAGAACTACAGGTATATGTTCCAGCTGTGTGGGGATGCAGGAGGTGTTCCAGGAGCTGGGCTTATACAGATTGATACCAAAGATAAGAAAACCAAAACAACAGTGATTGGCATGTATAATGAAACACAGGCGATTGGAGGAAGTAAGTATTTGGCTTTGTACCTCACTTCCTGCTGACATTATGCTTACTTTTAGTTTCTTTGACTCACAACGTGAGGTTGTTTCTAACCAATTACATGTTAGTTCTGTTAATTAACAACGCAAAACATACAGTGTGTAACAAGATGATTACCTCTTCAGAATGGTTAAGTGAATGTCTGCATTTATGTGCATAGCCTTTTCTTTTTCCCATGTTACCCACTTCCTGTCCTGACTCTAACCTGCCCCCTGCAGGTGACTGGGTGATGTTGATTTACACACATGGTGAAAGATATGATGGCCATTGTTCCAAAGAAATGAGGAGAGGTATAGTGATGATCTCCTGCAACAGGAAAATGGACGTGGTACGAGTGATTCCAGTGATATCCTAACGGCATATAGTGACTGCCTCAGTGTATAAGCCACTGGGTGATCTCTCTCTCTTCCCCCTGTCTCGCTCTCCTTCGCAGGGCCCGCTGAAGGTCATTCTAGAAGACAGAGAAAGGCAGCAGGAATGTTTTTACCTGTTTGAGTTAGACTCCAGTGCAGTATGTCCAGCTGTAGAATCCCATCTCAGCGCTGGCTCAATAATACTCATAATGTAAGTCACTAGTCCTCATCAACCCCAAAACCACCCACTCACACACACACACACACACACACACACACACACACACACAAAGGTCATTGAGATTGTATTGTATTGGAAGCTGAATGATCCGCCTATTTGTTCAGTGGGTTATGTCTCCTGGTTGTGTACCTCATTGGTGGATTCCTCTATCAGCGATTGATTGTTGGCGCCAAAGGGATGGAGCAGTTCCCAAACTACGCTTTCTGGGTGGAAGTTGGCAACCTGACAGCGGTAGGGCTTGTTTCCCGAGGAGAGAGGCAGCGTAACACAATGTTTCAAGTGGATATTCAGTTCTGTCATTTTTGTCTGCGATTTGTGTGTTCATTTTAGGACGGTTGTGACTTTGTGTGCCGGTCGAGGAATCGAGAAGCATCGTCTGCATATAGGGGTGTGGCCACCGAGCCTTCAGAGGAGGAGCATGAAGAGAGGGATGACCACTTACTACCCATGTGACATGGATATGTCAAATGTCAACAGTGGGAGGGCGTTTTCCCACTGTGCGATGCTGTGTTCTCTTTCAAAGGTTAGATAAAGTTGCTGCTAGACATTGGTCTTCGGTCATATTTCCCTACTGGTTTAGGTCAGCAGCTGTTGACAATTCTGCTGATCTCAGACTGTGTCTATGGGGCAACTTTCATCGTTTCTGTTTTGTCATTACTCAGATGACTGAAAGACCTGATGCGTACCATAGCCGACGCCCTTCATATAGCTGTATGACTTCAAACTAATAGATTTATAGCAGCTTGCAGAGTGATAATAAGCAACTCTTCTTCAATTAGGATTTGAACAGAAGGGGGACTTTAGAGTTCTACACAAAATGTAAATACTTTATTATTTATGCCCCCCTTCCCAATTATCATTAGCTTTCAGTAAACTAAGTTGCTTTATCTGGGCCCCTTTTTGTGGACTAGGCTAACATGAATATGTTACAGAGTATGTGAGCACTAATTACTTACATATGGCTTTATTAAGGCTTGTAATTAATATCTTGCTGCAATGGATGTGTTGTCAGTTACAGCATTAAATTACAGAACATAAATTGTGATGGTTGTAATTATGGCCTCGTTGCACAATTAGGCTATAACGTACTATTGGTGGCATTTAGATTTGTATTTTCTTTACACATTTACTGTGATATTGGAAAGGCATTTATATGACAATTATTGTGTCCTTTTCAACAACTGAAATGTTGGTTTATGTTCAGGATATTGATTTTGTGTAATTCCCAGATGTAGGTTTGTGACTAAATGTTGTTTTCATAATTTCAAAATACTTCAGATGTTTATAATGAATTGTGCGTTAGTATTTATTTGCTGTATGTGCTTCTTTATCTTTTTTTCTTCTTTTTTTTTTACACTTAATAAATGCAAAAAATACTAAATAACCAATTTTACCAAAAACATTGAATGAACTGACCTTTCTCTAAAAAACTGACAGATGAACAGCTAGGCACACATTTACACTTACATTTGACCAAATGCAGGATCTTCTCTCTTTCTACATGCCCTCTCAAATGGTCTTAGTTACAAGACATGTTTTGACAATGAGAACTTATATAATAGAATATAGTAATGTTGGATAGTCAACCATTATTGTCAATACATTAACATCATTGATTTGTATGTGTTGCTTCTTCTGTGTGTGTGTGTGTGTACTGTATACACACAAGGTTCATATGCTTTCAACAAACTGTACTTGATAGACCCAAATTTGGATTTAAAACTGGAATGCACAACTAATTAAAACTAAACTGTCTAAACAGTGTCTAGGTTCAACAGCATTGTATCATGTTAAGTGTGTGAGGAAAAGGTCAAAAAGGTTTGTTTGTTTGGCTTTTATATTAAAAACAAACTGAATGTGACATTTTAATTTGTTCTCATTGTCTGCTGGTATGCTGACCTAGTTTCCACATTTGCAAATAAAATCGCATATTTTATATGCATTAGGCAGAACAACACCTGGCAATTCCTGGATGATAAAAGTGAGCGACTCTGAAATTAATATTAATCTTAGAAAATAATTCATATAAAAGATAATGGCTTGAAAACCGCATCCATCCACCCATCTTCATCCGCTTATCCAGAGTCGGGTCGCGGCTCTTTGAAAACCGCATGTGGAATTATTTATTTGTTTGAAGGTGGCGTTGTTATCACCGGAAAAGGAATGGGTAGGGGCGGGATTTCATTATGAGCCAAAGAACTCAGGCAAGAGGATTGTGCTTTTTTCGCAGATATTAAACATCGTAATAACTTGGTTGTCACTGACAAAACAAATAGTATCAAGGCAGGGAACGTGTCAGGTACTCAATTATCACATGTCTTGCAAATGTGTTAAATAGGTGCCTTTGCATAGGTAGTAATTTACTTCTAGCTACGCTAGTCAGTAGCTAATGCTTAGTTAGCATCACACTGTTGTTGTTATGTAGCGTCGTTATCTGTATTTTGAACATGTATTCCTTTCTATATTGTATACAGTTATTACGCCGTTATTAGGGTAGATTTTATGATTTTTGATTACATTGCTTTGGATTAGAAAGTCCCCGTTCTCTCGTATTATTAGCGACAACTGGCTAGCCTTTTGCTCACTTTTGTCTCCCTCCATGATGCCTGTATCCCCGCGTTCATATATCATGTTGACAGCGAAGGAACCCTCTGCTGCTAATGCAAATACACAGCCCACTTTCTTGTTGTTGCTGCTACTACTACTACAACTTCTGTCAATTGTGTAATTGAATTTGCTCTGCGTATCTATTATAGAGATTTTGACCGTCTATTAATTAAGAATGCACACTTTTCTAATAATATACAATGCACATTTGGTCGATGTCTTTTCAAATATGCATGGTCTGCATAATATGAATTTATATATATATACAGACTGAAGCTTGTGAATAATTGAGGTCTGCCTATTTCATCTGTTGAGCACAAGCATATATGGTAGTTTAGTTAGGTGTCATTGTATTTTTTTTTTGCAAAGGCATGGATGCTGGTGAAGATCAAAATACAAATTCTACCAATGGGAATGCACAGACAAGTGGAAACTCCCGCCCACCCCAGATAGCACACATGTCCTTGTATGAGAGACAAGCTGTTCAGGTAATTTATACATGCTGAGTTTAAATGTTTGTGAATTGGGTTTACTCTTATTGTAGATCCTTGTGCATCATGTATATTTTACTTATTGCTGTGTTACACTAAGCTGTTTCTGTATGTGTTTAGGCCCTTCAGGCACTGCAAAGGCAGCCCAATGCAGCTCAATATTTCCAGCAACTCATGCTGCAGCAGCAGATCAGCAAGGCCCAGTTCCAAAACCTGGCTGCTGTGCAACAGGTAACTGTAATTGAGACCATAGTGTTAATTTAGTATGCAGCGTTTACCAACTTGATACAGAAAATATACAGCTGTGGGAAAAACTGCACATTCTTTAAAATGTAATAGTATAAATATACTGCAAAGGGAAATAATATGACATAAGAATAATTCTATAAATGCAAATCATACATGTATACATATTACATGTAAGTAAAACATTTATAAATGGTAAAAATCTGTGAAACTGCTGCAGTAGTTAACATTTTTTCCATGTAACTATATTTTTATATATATAAATAAATATATTCTGTCATTTTTTCTTCTCTTGACCACAGGCCACGCTGGCAGCTAGTCGTCAGTCCAACTCCCCTGGTAATAGTGTGTCCCAAACCACCACCACTGTAAGTTAGCCTATAATGTCAGGAATTGTTTGAAAGTGTTACACTGGCTCTCTGTTGAATGTTATTTGTTGGATTTAGCATTATGTGCCCTGTGTTTGACTCAGGTCAACCTAAGTACCGCTACTGGAGGAGGGGCCACGACTAATCCCCGCCCTCTTGGGCCAGCCACGTCTGCAACGACCCCAGCTCTCAACCAGTCAGTGTTGCTGGGTCAGAACTCAGCAGGACAGGGACAGATGTATCTTAGGGTGAGTTAACCGTGGCACAGTGTCTCATTCCGTTCACACGTGGCTTTACGGCAGGGTTAGTCATTCTCGAGAACGCTTGCTAACTCCGTTTCTCCGTGGTGCCACCCCACACATCGAAACACATTGAAGAAAAATATAATTCTAAGGCTTTGTTGATGTGAGCAGTGTTTTGCCACTTTGTTTATGTTCCTATTTACGGCTGGCTGTGGCTGTGGCCAGGGCTGTGTAGAAGTATCAGATTATATTTTTCAACACGCACAGAGAACGTTAAAATGTGAGCCAAATTAATGTACTTCTTAAAGGTTCTCATGATATATGGTTCGTGGATCATCCAGTAAATGATTTAATGTTGACCACAATTGTAAATCTAACTTACACAGGTCAATCGCACTCTCAGGGCACCGCTTGCCCCACAACTCATCTTCATGCCAGGTGGCACAGCTGGCGTAGCAACTGTTGCCCAGCAACAGCCACAGCAGCAGCAACAACAGCAAGATGTCTCTCCTACCTCTGCCAGTGTCCAGTCAGACAATGACCAGGTAAAGAACCAATTAGTTTTTTCCTTTTGTCTTTCCTTCTGACGGCTCAAAGAAACGGTTCCCATGCTCCCAGAAGCCTTTGTTATCTGTCGGTGCACTTCACTTATCAGTATTGTTTTGCTTCTCCTCCAGGTGCAAAATCTGGCTCTACACTGTGCCTCCACTCCTAGAGGGAGCGCTGTTAAGTCTGAGCTTCCAGAGAGGAAAGACGCCGGCAGCTTCTCTCTCAGTCAGCAGCAGCAGCCATTCCCGCAGGCAGCCCAGCCACAGCTGCAGCAACAAATGGCCAAGCAGCTATCCGGCTACAGCCAGCAGCCCACAGCCACCAATATGACCGTGAAGACTGGGACCCAAGCCAATATGAGTGTTACTCCTGCTGCCTCTGTAGCTCCATGCCCCTCCTCCTCCTCATCTTCCACGGCCATGCCTCTCTCCCAGCTCCTCCTGTCCCCGTCTGGTCTCTGCCAAGCCAGGGCCGTGACAACCGTCACCCCGTCCGCCACGGTGACGCACATCCTGGTGCCCACGACGACCGTCCAAACCTCCTCCCAGGGCTATCCCATCGGCTCGGTGGCTCCTAAAGCCAACGTCAGCTCGCAGACTCTGGTGGTGCAGCCTCTGCCGCAGGCCAACGCCGGTGTGGACAAAGGCCCCGTGCCCATTCAGCCTAAGACCACCCCGGGACACCGCATGCCCGTCCAGCTGCCCCCGCGACACCAGCCGCCTATTCTCCCCGCCCCGCCCAGCCAGGCGTCTGCCGGAAGCCACCACCCTCCGCACATCCCTGTTCAGCTGGTGGGGGCCAGGCAGGCCTCTGCAGGTAACACGCAGGCCCTGGCCTTGGCCCAGACCCGGGCCAGCGCAACCCAGGACAACACTACCGGCGGCCACATCAGCTTGGCTTTAAATGGCAGCGCTATGGCTATGGTAAGTTGGTGGGTGGGGTTAGTTCCCTAAAGGCCACAGTGTCCTTCAAGCCAGCAGTGTCGCTGCAAGTGTCCACATTTGCACAGTGGTGTCTTTTTCTTTGTCTTCCTCATGTGCAGTGTTGTGTTAGGGCTATGCTGAGTCAGCGATTTCAACAAGCGGTGAATGAAAATGAAGTGAAATAGTTGTTTTGTGCTTCATCGTGTAGCCACTTCATCATCTTCCTCCTCTATCATACCATTGTTTGAAGCGTGGAGTTAAGAATATATGGCAACATGTTGCCTTTTCCCTCGCGTGTTTAGACAAAGTCAACTGTTGGCTCGTTGAAAAGGAAGTCCGACTCCGATGCAACCAACGAGATGGCAGTAGAACCTTCAGACTGTGCACCAATGAGAGACTCTGCACCTCCTCTATCTCCTGCCCCTACAAAGGACTCTGGTTTGTCATTAATACGGTTGTAACAATGTTGTTTTGTTTGTGTTTCCCCTTTCTTTAACCATAAGCATATAAAAGCAGTAATGCATACAAGTAGCAACACCTTAATAGGATATGCTGCATGTGATTCTGTAATGGTGGCTGAGCCTGCACTTCATATTTCTCTCTCTTTATCTCCACCAGCCCTTCCTGCCGCTTTCACTTCTCCCCCCACGCTATCTCTGCCTCTTCACTTGTCGAGGGTGGGCCTGGGGGACAAGGACAAAGCTCCCGTCCCCCAGGCGGTGGTCAAGCCTCAAGTCCTTACCCACCTCATAGAGGGCTTCGTCATCCAGGAGGGAGCTGAGCCTTTTCCCGTAGGAACCTCCGCTGTCAGCTTGTGCTGCAGTTCACCTACTTTCTGGGCTGGTTTTTGTCTCTTTGTTGTTGCTAACGGCGAGCTTGCTTTTGATTGATAGGTTGCTGGACTCCTGAAGGACAGAGATTTTGCCATGGTTGGTCGTTCAGAGAACGGTTCTGCACGTGGGTGTCATTTTATTTTAGTTTGAACAAATCAAAAATACATTGGCGTGCTCGTATTTGTGACTACGTACTGAAATATAGTCTTGTATTCCCTGACTCCTCTCCAGTGTTGAAATGTGAGTACTGCGAGAGTCTTGCTCCGGCCAGCCAGTTTAGAGGATCCAAGAGATTCTGTTCCAAGACCTGCGCTAAGAGGTGCCATCTTGCAGTTTTCTGTTGTTGCTACTGCTGCTGTTAAATACACGGCTGCTATACCTGTACATCTATACAGCATGTTGTACCTGTATGCCTACACATTAATGTTGCCGTTACCTCTTAAGTTTATACTTGTAGGCACCCTTCAACCTAGTTATTCACTACATCTATACACAGTAGAAACCTGCCCGGATGACCAGAATAGCGCAACAATGCAGTGCACACAGTGCACACATTGAAATACACGACTCATTGTTGACCCTGACCGACAGGTATAATGTCAGCTGCAGTCAACACTTTCGGACAAGCAGGGGGAGAGTTGGCGGTGGGCCACCCCCTCCTCCCGAGAGCATTGTTAAGCGGAGGGGGCCTCCCCGCCGGAGCAGTTCGGAGATTGCCTGTAATAAATTATCATCAGGCAGACACATTCCTGTCAAGGTAAGATGAATTGAGACGCTGTCCCCTCTGTGTTGCTTAAACCAGAGGTACGTTCCACGTGCTTTCTTTGCTCGTTGTGCGTAAACAGTGCAAAGTGTTAGATTTTAACTGTAACCTGTAGTCAGTCGTCCACGCTTGTTTGCCGAGACCTTCATCCTCACACCGTTTTGTGAACTCAAAACAAATGGAAAGCAGTTGCAACAAGTTCGCCAACCTGAGCACACTCTCCGCTCTTCCCCTTGCTCAGTGTCACTCAGAGTCCAGCCGCTCGGAGGAGGCGTCCAGCGACGAGGACGACGACGAAGACGACGACGATTCTCTTTCACTTTCCCCAAGCTCTTCCCTCTCCGGGCCGCGACCCGCCCACAGCGGCCCTCAGTCCGACAGCTCAGCCCCCGGGAACATGCCGCTGGACGGGGACCACTTCTTCCAGGGCAGTCCTTCACACTGGAGCGTGGAGGAGGTGTGCAGGTTCATCTCATCCCTCCAAGGTCTGCGGTCACCCGTCCCGTCTATGTCAAGATGTATGTCCAGTGTTGTTTTTCCCCTGTTCTGAGTGTGTCTCGCTGGTCTGCACCCAGGCTGCGAGGAGCTGGCGGCCCACTTCCTCTCCCAGGAGATAGATGGCCAGGCCCTGCTGTTGCTCCGGGAGGACCACCTCATAGCCACCATGAATATCAAACTGGGCCCCGCGCTCAAGATCTGTGCCTCCATCAACAGCCTGCGAGATTAAGGGTGTCAGCGTGTTCCTTTTTCTTCTATAAATCAGTGTTTAGGGAGGGCTATCCACTAACAAGGTGCCGTTTAGTACAGTATGTCATGGTGCTTCATCACTCTGATGATAAACAATATACAGTATAGTTGTATGTGGTTATTCTGAGGTGTATGAAAATCATTGATTTGACATTCTGGACAATGATTGTGATGTGTACTGTTAAGAGTGAATGTGAGGGGACCTAAAAGCATTTGAACTTTACTATCTTTAGACAAACTATGAATGACTTGTCTGTCACCGTCTATATATATATATATATATATATATATACATGTGTATATATATATATATATATACATATGTATACATATATGTGTGTATATAT
>JAODTR010023145.1:0-23907 GCA_025399935.1 Amblyopsis rosae
TGTGATTGTTGATTAGATAATTGCATTAATGAGAAATTGAACTGGTGTTCCTAATAATCCTTTAGGTGAGTGTATATCTGCTGCAGTTGGATCTCATCATCTCCGCTGCCAAGTAAACAGTGCAAAAATTGTGCTAAACTGTAAAAAGTGCTTTTATGCTTTGTAGAGCCTTGGCCCTGGTCTTTCTTTCACCCCTTAAAAGGCCCCAGTTAAAGCTATATACTTGCAAAACTGGAGTTCTGATTATGTTGAGCTAAACACTGTGTCTATCTACATACTAGATAACTAGATATTAGATGTTAGACTAGATAGATATGATTTTCTAATATTGCTCTTACAAGCCAATGACATATCTGTTGTCACAATTAATTTTGCAGTCAGATGTGCAGCTAACATATAAACCAAGATGCGCTTATAGATTTAATGTGAGTTGCACATCCGGTATTTCTCCAGGCATTTAAATCCACAGCATTTATGAGTCCAAACGCCAGAATGAAAATAGAAGTTAGAAAATGACACACTGACGCACCTGTTGCTACAGACATGTTCATTTTCCCAGCGGGACGATTTGGCCAGCACTGTAACTTGACACATGAAGGAATCTCCCACTGAGTTTAAGAAAGCAATGACAGCATAACGTCTCCAGGGAAACGGCTCATGGCTGCTTGCAATACATATGCCTGAAATTGGAGTAACTCTTGCTCCGATAGCTTTGTTCCACATTGTTTGGCTTCTGCCATGGGAACGGCTTCCCCTAATGCACACTGTGATTATATCAAGGCAGGCCCCAAGTAGGATATCATCATTCTCACTTGCATGCCAGGACTATGTAGAGGTGTGGAGTGAATGCTCCCATCATGAATCCACTCTGGGCTGAGATACTGATAATGTCAATGGTGGAGAAGAAAAACTCTCGGGGACTTCCAAAAATAATAAAAATATCGCTCTGTACATTTATGAGCTGAGCATTTTGGTTACCCAGAAGTTCTTTGTGTTCAGCACTTCATCTAACCCCCAAAACACAATAATGACCTTGGCCTTCTTGAAAGGAAACCACTCCTTATTTGCTGTCTGAATTTCTGAGGGGGACATGCCAAGGCAAAGAAGATATTTAGAGATTCAGCAGAGGAGCAGAGCAATGACAGAACCACCAGAGTAGAAACCAAACCATTTCTCATGGTTATAGCTCCCACATGGCCCAATGTATTCAACTTTACTCCCCAAGTAGGCTCAATTGTGTGTCCACCTAGTTTATTTTGAATTATTTTGGGCCTAGCCCAGTGTCTTTCAGCCTATAGATGTGTGTTGTGTGTCTGCATGTGTGTGTGTGTGTGTGTGTGTGTGTGTTATACCTTTCTTTCACATCTGGAACCAGGCAAGCCAGTGCTTTATCTGGAAGGGAATGGGTTTATACTGTAAGATGCTCCAATGTGCATTTATTTCTGAATTTCATGACCTGAATCACACATGCACACACACAAATGTTACAATTGCTTCTTAAAGTCAACAAAAAGTGCTCTAGCATCACACTAGTGTAGGGACATGCATGTGCATGTGCCTGTGCATTCAACACTAAACAGCTAAAACAGCTGCCATGCTAAGCAAGTTCTGCTAAATGCTGTACACATAAAGTACTGCTTACACAAAATCTTAATTCTTTCTTTCTTCAACCTTGCACCAATTGAATTACATTTTCAACCTAATGTAGTAGGTCACGCACACACACACACAAGCACGCACGCACGCGCTCACACACACACACACACACACACACACACGCATATATTTATTGTGTATTAGTTCTTTGTTGGGAAATAATGAGTGCTATCACATCAAATAGTTGTGTGATTATCTATTCTTGTGGCAATCTTGAGGCCTTCCATGGAGCTCGCTTCAGAAGCGCGTGCGTGATGTGACCCCAGAGATCACAGTGGTCCTGTGACAAACTAGTAGCAATTCAGAGGCTATATAATTACACCATGTATTGCAGACGATTAACCAAGAGCTTGTCTGCCATGAGAGTTTGCGACCCCTGTGTTGCATGGCTGATCTCAAATTCCTCCACTTTGACTTTGAAAGCCTTAGGAGTCAGCCGACAATGATTGATGGCCATTAAGAATGACAGTTCTTTGTTCAAAACAAGTACAATTTCATGTTTTTCAGATGCAAATACTCGACAAATTTCCAATTGAGGGAGGGCAGAAGGACCCAAAAAAGAGAATCATTCCATTTTTACCAGGTACCAAGATTAGACCAGCATGGACAACACTTTTTCTGTCCACGATTATGTTAAGTGAGATGTTTGTGCTGCCTCTGTTCTGTTTTTGTCCAAGACATGCCTGAAAATAGAAGCGGCTTATGAGTTCAAAACAGCAGAATGGCAGTTTGACATTTCACGCACAATAGATATTTGTTTCTACTCCTACAGGCTTCATAGCACAACCACATTGCATTGTGTTATTGCACCAGTCCACCCATGCCAAATGATTTAGTAGTCTGGCATGGGAGTAGAAAACGAGCAGAGATGGTGTCCTCTAATTTGCCTGCAGTCTGGCTTACAGTGTTTTGATTTCTGTTAGATCGATAATTGTAGATAGTAAGGTCACACACTGACAGGAAAACATCCCTCATGTAAGATTGTACACTTACAGCTTATGTGTGAAGCTTATAGTCAAGTTATTTGACAAAGGTTGAAACATCTTTTAATCTAATTCACAAATTTCTATGTGTATATAACATTTTAAAATAAAAAGCAATGTGTATATGTGTTTTTGTTTATTTAACTTAACTCATAATATGTGTTATATCTTGTGACTATTTTTATTTCTAGGTAAAGTCTTGTTTCGCCGAAGTCACGTAAGAGATGTCGCTGTCAAAAGGCTGAAACACTTGGATAACTATTGCAAAGTAAGACTAATGCTTCCTGTCTAGCAGCAGAGCTGTTGTTAGACATTTTGCCTGCTGTGCATATATACAGTGTACATAAATCATTATGATGATTCAGCGGTCTGTATTGCAGCATTGTTAATTTATTTATTTGTGATTTGAAAATTGTTTTTATTTTCTATTTATTTTCTATTTTTTGCTGTCTACATCAATGTCACTCACTGCGTATTTCACTACATCATTGTCTATCGACCCCAACCAGCCTCGACAGGAAAACTACAGCGTTATCTGTACTGGTCATTTCCTTTCACCAATGTAAATAGGCAGCAGGAAGCTGCGGAACAGGCGGTCACAAGAGCATCTGAGGTGTGGGGGTGAATACAGCTGAGCTTGTTATATCAATTTGGTCAGAGAATGGGTGTGTCAGGACAGGAGGCCATGTCTGAAATGATTGACATGTTTAGTAATTTGACTAAAACAAAGAGCATTGTGCTAATCACACTACATGTTGCCGGCTGGGAAACACTCGAAGCCTTAACTATTTGAGACAATACATTAAATAAAATAGAATTAGATTAATCCAGTTTTTTGTTTGTTTTTATGAAATAGTGTGTGTTACTGTTTCAAAGGTAACTTTTGTTTTGAACATGCTTATTTGAAGTTGCAGCTGAGCTTTTCAAGAGTTCAACATTTGTTTTTCTTTTCTCGATTCCCTTTCTTTGGCCACGGCACATTCTTCTTTCCTCTGCATGCTCCCTAGCTCCTCCCCTCATCCTCAGTCAATCCTCTCGCCTGACAGCTATTGCACTGCCTTTCCACGCCCTGTGTAAATGCAGTCGTAATAAGTTTGGATGTGCGACCATCTGTGTATACACTGTGACGCAATGCCTGGAAGGGCATTGAACAACTGAAGCTGAATCGTTTTTTTCTGTTTCTCCCATATAGGCTTTAATGAAACTGCCATCTTCTATCTCCCAAAGTGAAGAGGTGTTGAGGTTCTTTGAAACGAAAACAGATGACCTGAACCCTCCAAAAGAGTGAGTCATGTAATTAACCCATCATAAATAAATAAAATGTCTAGTCTTTCTAGCAAAATATAATCACAGTGCCCCCTGGTGGATTTTAACAGTAGTATAACAATTGTTTGTGCGCGCATGCGTGTGTGGGTATTGTGTCTGTGTGTGTGTGATCAGCGAGAGGATGTGGTTGTGGCATGTCATGTGGGTTATGTGTGTGTGTGTGTGTGTGTATGTGTGTGTGTGTGCGTGTGTGTGTCTGTACGTATGAGCGAGCGATGCATCATGCCTGTGGGGTTTAGCATTGGGACCAGGTGGCTGACACCCACACTGGCCCATCTATCCAAGATGATGGATGGTTGGTCAAGGGGCACTGTCTTTTATTAATGATGACCTCAGCCCCAGTGCCGGAGGATCAAGGGTATCATGAAAGGCAGACTAAGTTCACGTCTGAGGGCAGATGAGGCTCAGGGCCAATTTGTTTCTCACAGTGTGGGAGTAATTGCAGTGTGCTATAGTATACACTATTTGGACTTTTGGTCAAAGGACTCTCTCATATAATGTTTCCTTCATTTTTTGTTGGTAAGCAGCAATTTAGATGGTTGCCATCTTTAAAAATGACCTGCTACAATGTTAACCCATTCGTAGTGTATGGTCTTCTATCAATGCTGTATCAACAAAAATACATGTTGCTGTTAAATGATGTGTCTGATTTAAATGGTTTAAAATACATGGGTAACCCTTGCCCACAAACATCTAGAGTCATGGTGTAATGTAAATTAAGTCAATTAGTCTTGCTTTGCATATTTGCTGACATTATAAAATACATACAGTATATGTTTTAAGGAGGAGATGTAGAAAAATGTATAATCCAGTTTCAAATTAGTATTGTAGTGTATTGAAAGTGGTATTTTTCATCAATTTGTTTGATGTTTGACATTAATTTATACTTTGATATATGCAATTTTTTTAGCACATATGGACATTAGTGCCAAATAGCATAAAAGCATCCATTCATTACTGCCATCTATGGGTGCAAACGGCTCACTGCAAACATACAGACATGGAGGTGTAGATCAGGCATGAAACTAGTTCATCGCAAGAGGGAGCCATAAGACTTTTTAACAGAATAGATGAGATGATAAGTATCACAGGTATAATGAAAATGATCTCAAGTTATATTTTTTCATTTGTCATTTTCTTGTTATTCTGTTGAATGTGTTTTTATTTTTAAATTATGTGGTGGACGTTAGTCACAGTTCTAGGGAATTGTCTCTGTTTGTTGTCAGATTTCTTATTTGCACATCAGTGGTGTAGTTTTGAAGTTCTAATGTTGTCACTGACATAAAACAATGGCTCACAAATTACGTTGTTTGCCGAAGAAGCATGCGGTTTGAAAAACAGCAGATGGCCACAATACACAAAACTTATGCGTTTCCTATAAGCCCAAATCAAGTGGGACATATTTAGCCAGATGAGATTTAGAAAATGTTTAAATAAAAATCTTAACAGAAATATGTGGCAAAAATATATAGCTTGCAATCCTCTTTTAATGTTGAAACATTGCATTAATTGTTAACAAAAACTTCAGCGCAAGAGCACCTCCAACTGCTCACAGACTGCAGTGTAAAAACATGTAGGCTATTGCGTATTGAGTAAAGAAATATATGGATTTTTCTCCTCCAAATATTTGTCTGACCTACTGTTATTCAAAACATAACACTTTATTTTCTTCACTTACCAACATGATTTATTATACTAGTTTTACAAGAAACAACTAAACCAGTGGCAATATTAATTGGGGACTAATATGGATATTTTATTTATAGTATTTATGCATTGTATGTTTGTGGATATTTGTTTTTGCTTAACATTAATATTACACAACTATTACACATCATTATAATATGTTGAAATGTGAGCTGCCATGAAATATGTCAGCTGTAATTACCAAACATCTTGTGAGTTTATAAAAGTATTTGTTCCAACCTACCAAATATAGGACTTGAAAAGCACACATGAAGTTACGAATGGGCAGGAGGTATTGTACCTCCTATCCTGCTATCCTATGTTCAGTATGTGGAATTGTGGTTGCTCAACTTTTGAGCAACTCTTGATTACTTGAGAAGTACAGTAAGACTTTGCTCTCAGATCAGATATCTGCTATCCACACCATGTATCATTTGTGGTTCACCAAAGGAAACCAGGGTTCTCAACTGAAAATCAATGCTACTGTTGCTAATGCTAATGTTTCTACTGAGGAGATCCTCCACAACTTGATGTTTCTAGCTCTTTGATTGAGTCTTTCCCACCCGGTGCGGACCCCTGCCGTTCTTCTTGGATTAAGTGATGCGGGCAGATAGACAAGATCCCATCAATATCAAGGCTCCTTTCATCCAAACCTTCGAGATCAAGCATCCCGTTGAATAGGCCGAAGCTGAGGAATGAAAGACTTTTAACCTCTGTTGCCCAGGGGTGCCAGGCAGCAAGCCCTTCGAGACTAGACATCAGAAATACAACCAGTGTGTGCAAACGGGATCAATCCCCTTGCTGTCAGTGCCGCAGGTGGTAGAAACTCCATTTAAGTTTAGTCAGTAGTTTAAGCCATCAGGATTTTGTCATTCCAGTGCCAAAGGCCACCTCACCGCACAACCACAAAAAAGCCACGACAAGCAGAAAAATTTTCTTGGCTTGTCATCATATGTGAGGTGCGCTTTATTTACATAAATGAACACTAAAGAGCAATGTTTAAAAATAGATGTATTTGTATGGAAATACATATTAAGTTGTAGGTTATTGATTATACAGGATCTAGGGTCACCTGACCTAAGAAATGGTCTTCTAATTTATAGGAAGATGCAACAGATGCATTAATACAGACTAAAAGGGCTTTTCCAACTGACACTAGCATTTAAAAGTATTTAGTTCAGGGCCTTTATTGAGACTAATCCTACATCAGTGTTTCACCACAAGGGATATCATTAGTGGGTGATACTGTTTGTGGTCACACTAACATTTCTTTCCCCTGACATCATTGTGCAAATACAATCAAGCTTTGCATGAGATCTTGGCCTGTGTCTGTGTGTGTGTGTGTGTGAGTGTGCAGTATTAGTGCATGTGTGCAGTAGATTTGTGTGGGTGTGTGTGTGTGTGTCTGTGCTATTCCATGTATACAGATAACTGAAGGTTCTTCGTACCACCATACATCCTACTTACATTTACATACTGTACGAGAACACAATCTCACGGAGAGACACACACTCCCTCATGCACACATAATTGTGTCTCTCAGTGTACTGTACTGGTGCTGACCCCTTGGCCCTGAAGCTGGAGGGGAGGGGGTGTATGTCAGGGTCATTCTCAGGCCGGGGTGTCTGGGTAGTTTACACCCAGAGCAGAGTCTTCGGTGCTCTGGCTGCAACCCAAAACTGCCTGGAAACGTGAGCAAACGACTAATATCTCACGTCACGGCTCTAATAGGCCCACCTAAAAAGGGCTGCAGTTCTGTCTGTGCCAACAGATGGCGATTCTCAACTCTAGATTAGAATGGACCCTGGAGTGTGCGTGCGTGTGCGTGTAGGTGTGTGTGCGCGTGTGTGTTTATGCGTGCACGTGCGTGATGTGTGTGTGTGTGTGTGTGAGCATCATAGAACTATATAATAGCGGTGTGCGTGCGCGTGAGTGAGCGTGTCACATTTTTTGCACCACTTTCTCACATGTTAATCAAAGGTTAAACATCCGTCTTTATAGGCAGCGAGCGGCACAAAGTGCTAAACATTTAAATGGTGTTTGGACATAGTTGTATTCTTTTACTGGTGTTAGGAGGAGCACTACACAGAGCCAGAGCCATGTGCTCACTGTGCCCCAGGGAGGAATATCATTGCAGCTCTATGCTATGGGCCGCTAGCTAGCAGGGATGGTCAAGGATCCAGTTTATACCCATAATTTCTCCGCCACCCTCCATACTTACCTCATTTTCATCTCCACCCATCCAGATTTTCCAGGAACATGCTCGTAAAAATATAATGTTTACCATGTATAGTGTATACTTTGAATTTGTCTTGCGAGTAAATACCATCACTTTTCCATCCTACTTGGCTACAAAGTGGGCTCTTTACAAATGTGAACAAATTGAAACCAGCATTTTGTTTAACTTCTGTGAACTTTAACAAGTGAAATAATTGTACCTCTGCCTCTCATCCAAAAGGGTTAAAGATGCAATATATTCCCTGGAGAATTTACTGAAATACTGCCATAATACTGCCATCTATTGGTGAAGATATATATATTTTACATTTTTAGTCTTTACCTTAAAATGTTGTAAATAATTAATACAACTTCATAAAAATAATTGTATTATGTTTATATTGTTGAAAAGCAACTATTAACATTTCATGCTGCATTACGCACTATGCATAGTGCCACCATGACAAAGCTGGTCACCAAACATCCTTCCCTAAGTTCTGTGCATCTTCTCAACTCACCCCCTCTGTTCTGATGATAGATCAGAGGCTATATGCCTTGTATATGGCACGCCAAATTGGAGTATGCTACAGGGAAAACGTATTTTTCCGTCAATAAAACAGTTTCAGTATTCAAACAGTCATATCTGGCCATGACTCCCACTACACTATTGGCCTCCCTCAATAGACAGGTGTCTGCAGTGTTGGAATTACGCTGAGGCCCGGGATGGCCTGGCCCCCTCAGGTCAGGCCAGGGCATCCCTAGTTCAATTTGAAATCACAAGTTGTGGGGAAGGGCCTTCTTTTATTTACTTTCATGGTCATGTCTTTGAACTGTCACAGACAGACCACGTGGCAGAGCCCTTCTCAGGTCTGATTCTGTAGACCGCATCACAGTAGGTGATTTATCCAGCACCATTCATTTAATACGGTACGCAACTTAAATTAACAAAAGAAATGGGGGGGGCTTTTGATCAAGCCCTGACTTGTATTAAGGTTTACGTGTTTCCCATTATTATTCAGCTTACCTGTGCCGATAATACTTATCTGGTTGCCATGACTTTCTCTTTCTTTGTTCCACTTCTTAAAGCCAGCCACGCAGTTTTTGCGCATTGCGTATAAACCAAGCACGGGGACGTAAATAGATGAACTACCATGTTAAATGTGTGATAGGAAGCAAACCGCATATTTGGACATACATACAAAAGCCTAATAAAAGGCAATTGGTACATATGAATTCACCAAAATGCACCCACCCGGGAGCTGGAGGTTAATTCGAACACTGGGTGTCTGTTCCCATCAGAAAGCCTATGTGATCATACTGCAGTTAAATTAGCTGATCGTGCACATGCAGACCAACATAGGGGCAAATACACACACACACACACACACACACACACACACACACACAAAGGAACATGCAGCGTAGAGACAGACCGTTATCTCCATGGCCAGTGGCTGTTCAGTGACACTAATGATTATCCTTACAGAGAGGTGTGTTACAAAGCCCCTGGACTTTACAGCAGAGGGACACTTTAACATTTTAATGTGAATAGGGCTAACCAGAAGATACAACTAGTTTTTCTTTGTGAAATACATCAATGTTGTTTTTGCTGTTGTTTTTTTATGTGACAGCCGCATATATCTTTCATTCTAAGGTACATTCCTGTTGTTGTTTTTTTTAAACTGTGACAGCCGCATATACCTTCCATTCTATGTTACATTCCTATAGATACTGTACAGTTGATACACGTTGAGATGCACTGTGCTACTATGCGTTTGCCATGTTTGCTTGCTCAATGGCACCCCCCCCTATGTCCTGTGGCCATTGCCCTTCTTCTTAACATAGTGGGTCAAATTCTGAATGCATTCTTAATGAGGGATTGGCTGCTAGCTAGGGGCTAACATTGTGTGTGCGGTTACAGCACTGGTCACTGGTCTGCGGCGACCAGTTGCTTTAATATTTTGACCTCTCTCTCATGCCGCTGCTGACAATGTCTCTTTGGTGTTGTTTCTGTTTTAGAGATTCTGGAGGCTCCTGCAAGCGCAAGTCAGGTGAGAGAATTGCCTTCTACTTAAAGTCCATAATGTGATTGGCTCACATGTTCTGACAGTGAATGTATGTCCTTTTAAATGATTGCGTTTTACATTCTGTATGCTGTGCTTATACTCGCTTCTTCATTTACAGCATATGCTACTGTTTAACAAGTATTGTTGATAAAACATTAGGTTTCCATATTTCTCATTGGATCCCTTTTATTCAAAACCCTTGCCAGCTTTGGCGTATTTCTCAGGGAAAACCTTTTTACTCTGTCTGGACTTTCTCTTTATTTTTCTTTCTCTTTCTTGACTGAAAACGTCAAGTGTGTAGTGAACAATAACGATCTCAGATAGCATTGTACGGCGCAGCACCCAGCTTGATCTGACAGGGTTGTGTTGTTTTGGAAGGGTTACACAAACAAACAGCGCTGGGTGGGAAGGAGCACCTGTTGGTGCTGCTATGCTCTGCATTTGCTGCGCTAGCGTGTTGGAATGGTGTGCATGTGTGAAAGGAGAGAGGGAGAGAGTGGGTGACTCATCTGTGCACAAGGCTACAGGAGCACAGATACTGTACTGTACGGGCCTGTGCATGTGTGTTCGGGCCCACGCGCTGTATTTCCAGGGGTGAGAACCAGAGGGGTGTGTAAGTGACAAAGTGACTGGCATTGACAAATGTATATTTGGAAAACATGTGGTAAGGATTTTTTTTAAATGATATATTCTTATATTTTCATAATTTCATAATAGTGGCACCAAAAAGGCACATGTGAATTTTAAAATTTAGTTTTAGTTGGAGTTGGAGAAATGTCACTTATTCCCCTACTGGTTCTCACCCCTCGATTTGCACTATTTCTATGCACTGCTAAATAACATATTAGTAAGGCATGCACCATTGATATACTGTATGCCATAATATTGTAGTCTCATAGGAATGCTTCATGCAAGTAATGTCCTTAATTGACTGACTTTGTACCTCTGCGATGTCGTCCTCTGATGAAATGCTGTACTGCATTTGCCACCAACAGAAATAAGACGCCAACCTAATTTCATTATATGCTCCATGGTATTGGGGATTTACGTAACAGTAAATTCCAGCTGAATGGTGAAATGGAAAGATTGTCTTGCTTCAGCTGTGTGTATGTGCGTGCGCGCCCAGTAGTGTACATTCATCCTGTGCTAGAAAACTGATTGGTTTCCAGTCAGAGCGGTCTGGAAATTAGCTCATGTGGGCTGTTACAGTGCACAGTGTTATAAATGACACTGTTACAGTGGGTTTAGCCTAAATGGTGATATGTCACGTGAGTCCAATGTACATGATGCGTAGTTCATATTGAGAAAATACTTACCCAGACCTGTTTGCTGGATATAAGGGTTAAATGCATGCTGACATATTAATATTTCTCAGTTTAAGCAGGACAGCGGAGAATTTGCAGCGATGCTGTGGTGAATTTGTGCTGTTGATGCAGCTTATGGTTCCCATAATTGCACGGTGCTGGTCTCCCATAAGAGCTCGCTAAGCCTCAGCCCTAAACAGGAGAATGTTGCCCCTAGCCGCAGAACTACAAGCGGTTGGAGCCTGCGCTAGAAACTCTGCTTACCTGGCATGCTAAGGCTGAAGAAACTGGCTATGTAAACCGGACTATACACAGATGTTCATAGCAGAGGTGGTCAGTCTCTGTTGTTATCTTTATCAACATAGGCACTCTTACAGTTGGTAACTGTTCTAGGAGGGCTTAGAGAATGACCAGTCTCTTGGTGGGAAAAATAAGGGAGATTGTAATCCATTCGGAGCCTGTGGTCTTTAGTGGCACCATATGTACATAAACACAAAGCCAGCATCACCGGTGGGTGCACACTTGAGTGGTTCTTCTTGCAGGGGTCCCACAGTCTCTGCTTATGCTAGCCCTTTCAGGTACTGTCCATTCAGCTTTCAGGCTCTCTCTAAACTGTCCAGCCACAGTGCTAGCCAAGGCTTCCCTGCCCGCTGGCTACAACTAGATTGTAGAGCATTAGTGTAAAACACTGTGCCATTATTTACCAACACTACACATCTTATATGTATCATTATGTTTCATTGGCGTGCCACTAATTGCTTGGCGCATTCTAATCAATGAAATGGTGCCGGTGTGGCGATTGGTTGGAATAACCCTGTGCGCGGTTTATGAATACACCGCTACACTAAATGATTACAATATGTAGGACCATTGGAAAGCACCCACCTTCAATTGCGATGCTTTTTCTTTTTGGAGTGTGTCCTTTCTGTAGCTTTGGTAAGAGACTCTGGCTGTATCTTCCTTCTTGTTGTTTTTCTTCAGCAGTGCCCTCCACTGCAATCACATCAGAACCCCCCTATGGGCTGACATCACATCTGAGCCCTCTCTCATCTGAAGCTTCAGGATGACATTCAACACCGTCAGACTGAAATGTGACACGCTGCAGTCAGATCATGATATGTGGTTTATTATTTATTTATTTATTTATTTTTGCAGAGAAAGACAACACGTTATTGTTTTATATTCCCTTTAAAACTAAGTTTAGAGTTACCCATGAGATATTACTTTAATGGTTATTTGTTTGCATGAAGTTACCGGGACATTCTAGAATCTTCTAGAATTATCCCTTCAACATTGATTTAGCTTGTTGCCGCTCTCAGCACTGGGTATACTGTATACTGTATCTACAGGCTAGCTTGGATACAGTAGAAAAAGCAGGGAGGAGAAAGAGGGAGCGCTCAGGGGCGCAGTGCATGTGAAAAGCAGATGGGCGGAATAGGAGGTTTACGTGGCAAGTGGAAACGATTTCAGTGTTACGCACAGGCTGAGGGAGGGTGTTTATGTGTGCAGGCTTTCTGTCTTCATCTGAGCTGCAGGGCTCAGGGGGGCGATAGAGACTGGAGTTGTGCGTGCGTGTGTGCGTGCGTGCGTGTGTGGTGAAAGGATAAGAGGTATCCTATGCACGGGTCAAAGTCAGATGTAGCTTGCTGTAGGAAATCATTATGACAAATTGTTTCTCCACAATCAACGGCCTTGCGCTTCAGCGACCGAACTCCCCTTTCTTTATAAATGACCTTTTTGACTGTTGAGTTCTCTGACGGTGCCATCTCTTAGTCTTGGAGCAAAATATGAATGAACCTTTAAAACACAGGAAGAAATGTATTCACTCTGTCTCACAGGCGTCCTTTAAAGCAGCAACAACAACAACAACAACAAGTTCAGGCCAGGAAAGAAACTATTTGCAGCAGACCTGCCATGCCATACTGTTTGTGAATCTGATTAATATAATTGGATGTGCACATGCATGCACATGCAAGCCCTTTTAAAATGCTCAAATGTGCTCAAACTGACAGGCCCCCTTAGATTTGCATGTTACTCCTTTAAATGATTTGTTTGTGGGTTTTGTGAGAATTACAGTAATGTGACTCTCTGTCAGTAGCTGATTTTGTAGGTGATTTGACATATAGTTGTTACATCACTTGAGGTTGCACCATCATTGGCTAATGCACAATCTGACTAGCCACACACTGACAGTGTAGTAAATCCAGTATTATCCACATTGTTTCTGACACTGTGACTGTCTTGTCACCAGTCCAAACTGGAAACATTACCAATCCAACGAGAGTGCAGAAGCTTCAATTCCAACATTTCGGGTTGGTTCAAATTTGAAAATATATGTTACGTGACGCAACATGTTTTCTAGTTTTATGAGATCATTGGCAATGTATTATTACAGAGATGGTAAAGTGTAAACATTTTATCATGTTTATAGTCAAACTATACAGTATGCACACACACTATTCATGCATCTTTTGGCAAGGTTAGGGTGTGTGCAAGTTAAGAAGTTACTGCACATTATGTTCCTTTGATACACTGTACATTTACTGACACTCATTCTCACTGGTAGGTTCTGTAGTCATGTGTGGACATATTTATTCAATAGTATTCTACAGTACTAACTTTTTCATATTGTTTTATGTTCTGTTTCTATCTGCTTCATATTTATCTCATACTTTTAGTGAAGTATAAGTATATTTTGGACACCGTTTCTGTGCTATTTGTTTGCGCTTTACCCCTCCTCCCTTAGGGCCACATACTGATTGAATGACACAAGTGCATCTGTACTACATTGAGCAGCAATGCAGTATCCCGTCCTCATCCAAGCTCCACATCTGCAGCTGATGAGCCCAACAAAGGCGTCGCACATAGCCAGGTTTTGCTCGACGCCAACCGCGTCTGCTTCCGAAGGGCTACGCGTATATCTCAAGATAGCTAGCGAGGCACGGGCACAGCCCAGCTGCCCAGTCCCCGCACAGTCACACCACGGCATTGCAGAGTGCTATAGATTGTGAGGAGAAAGCAGAACTCGCTTATAATCTGTATAATCTGGCAGGCGCTAAGAGATCCCAAATTCCCCAGTTTCCTCCCCCAGATGATGCATCAACGTGAACCTCCCAACTCTCGTCCTTGTTGGATGAAGCTGATGATGGGTGGATGGGGGAAGGGGGCGGGGCTTGGGGGGGTGTCTCGAGGGCGCCTGGGGTTACAAGGGTGGGAGCAGGAAGCACATGTATAAATCTGTGTGAGAAGAGACATAAACAGAGAGAGTAGCTTAACAGGGCTATCTGGTGTCTGCCCAGAGGAGAATGCTCACATATTCTGCATAGAGGAGAGTGAGCTGCCTATGCCAGTGGCATGAGGATACCAAGTTTTGAATATAGATTGTAAATATCACCTTTGTGGAAATAACTTGGCTTGGCCGACACATGTCATCCGAATTTAACAGTGTATGTGTAGTCAACAGTAATTCATTTGATTACAGCTTGCTGTATTCTGAGGTTATATATCCATGCCGGTCAAGGTTGTTTCACCTCATTTTTCTCACAAATGTAGGCCTACTCCTTTTTCTGCCGCTATCTTCCAGCTGTTGCAAAACATTTCATTTCCTGAAGGAGGTTGAAATATTAGCTTTTGTTTGCTGACAAGGCTTTCCTCACTCAGTCAGGTTTCTTTTGCTTTACTGTTCCCCTCAAACAATGATGTGTTTGAGGATCTTACATTTTTTAAACTCTATACTAAGGTGATCTCTTTATACCTCACAGGTTTTACAATTGTACCAATGCTTTTTTTTTATCCAATCATTATTAAAAGTAATATTAAGATTTCATGATCAGAATTTTTGCTCATATGCTTAAGTATAAAGATTGTAAATATTAAGAGGGAATAAAGTTTTAAATGCTAGCCTCGTGTAATACTGTTAGTGGTTATTGATATTTACATTGAACAAACCACATAGCCACAAATTTGTCTAATGAAAGTTATGTTGAAAAGAATAGCCTACTGTAACTGAAGAAATACAGTATGTGTTGCCATTATAGACAGAATATAGATACTATATGCTCTTTCCAGTGTTTATGCACCCAACCTTGTGGTTTCGGGGGAAAAAAGTGACTAGCGCAAATGTGAAAGTTTCATGAATCGCAAGCTAACCACACTCATCCAGTGTCAGACTGCTCAGCACCATTAGCATCTATAATGCTAATGGTGCCGAGCCCATCTCCATAAGTTATTACTTCCCTGACATTTCCACAATTTTCTCCCTGAATGTGAACATTGAATGCAGGGGTAATCGTAATATACAGAGATGTTAATCTCTAGTCTGGCAGCCTGTCATCAGGTTAGCTCTTGTCAGAACTGGCAACTGAATTCGAGAGGCGCTTCTTATCTAAGCCTCAAACCTACCATCTGTTGGAGGCAATCCTGGTTCTTTTTCACTGTGTAAAAATGCATGCTAAGTGATAACTGACTTTACCACACTTTGACAAAGGTTTTCATTTGGCCTTGTTGGGCATTTTCAAGCTCCTTTTTCTTGATGGTGGGCACACATATTATATAATGTTTTTTACTAGCTCTTGTTCTTAAGGGAAGCAACACCCTTACTGTGATTAGTATATATTTTATAATGCTTTTGCAGCTTTCTACTATGTTACTGTATCTTATTTGTAATGTGTCCATACAGTGTTGTTCTGAGCGACTGGGCTGAGCACTGGGAAGTCATTTAAATCGGCTTTTATAAATAATTGGATTTAAATGTTTAGGCCTAGTTTGTAAGCGCTATGATTTTTTTACTTACTAAAACGTGTTGTTTCTGGCAGGGTACTTTGATAAGTGTACAGGCTTCTACATGAAACATACCTGAGTTATCTTCAATCGCCATGAAGTCTCTTAGAGGGGTACATTTTGTTGTACCAACATGTAGGTCTGGCCATTAACTACACACTACACCTTTAAATGAAATGTACCTGTGTAATATAATAGTACGATTCCCATGGGGAACATTCTGTTCACAAAAAAGAACACAAGAATAAATAAAACACAATTTAAACCTAATGGCCAAAGTATAATGGTGCAAATGACACAACATTTGTACAAGTATTCACTCATCCACTAGTTCTCATCCCAGTGGCCACTGAGTGTGTGAGCTGCATCTCAGCCGTGATTCTGGACTCCAGCTGACAGTTGTTAGTTCTGCCTCTAACCCTACTAGTCTTAGTTCATTCAGAGGTTCAGCTGAATGTGTTTGAGCAATGCTTTAGCCTTTAGTGGACATGTTGGCCTAGGCCCTATAAGTAGCCTATACTGCTTCTTTAAAACAAAAAGAAAAATCACAACAGATGCCTTTTTTTGTTGTTGTCATGGAACCGTCTGAATCATGTGTGGGTTCAAACAACACACTGTATGCCGTAACTGAAGACGCGCGCTAATTGGTCAAGCCATAATATGACACTCCAAAATAAATCAACAGTAAGTCACGGCTGGTGCTCAGAAGGTTAACCCAGCGAAGTGGAGCAAGGGGGGAGAGTTTCCATTGGCCGGGCCCTCGCGCTGTAGTCAGAGCTCTAGTGTTTCATAGTTGCAGAGGGCTGTCCCACTAAGCAATACTCCAGCCCCTTCATCTGGTTCTATTTAAGGCCTCTAGTGTCGACTCTTATGATTGGTGTACACAACCCCCCCTACCCTTCCTTCGGCTCAACCCCAACACAGGAGAAGGAGACTTTTTATACACTGTTTATTTTCCAGGGCAAACCCTCGCCGCTGTACGACTGTTAGCCCCCTTCTGCCTTTATTTCTCTGCACCTCTCTCCGTCTCCTGCCTGTCTCCTCTGCCTTTTCCCCCCTCAAGGAGTGCAGCTAGATCGACAGTGCTGCACCTATTCCTCACATTTGTTGGACTACATGGATGAGTCCTCCCTGCCTCACCCCCTTTCCTTCTCGATAGCATAGCATGGCTTCTCTTCACTCGGCTGTTTGATGACCGACTCGGGGGGGGGAGAGGTACAGGCATTCTTTTCCTAGCCGTCGAAGCGGGCCGGAGAGGCATGCAGCTCTATGGCCAGGCGCTTGAGCAGAAGATGCACTGAGACCTGCGGGTGTTGCCAGCGGTTGACGTCCAGCGACACATTGGCCCCATGGCACAACGGCGGGCGCTCGGCGCTCGCTCCCGGTCCGCCCCCGTGGCCGGCAGCTGGCTGACGGCGTGCTTTTTCCCGTCGACCCCAGGTGTGGACGCCTCCGACCCAATGCTGCTGGAGCAGTATGTGGTGGCGGCCGGCTACGAGAAGCAGGAGCCCGCCGAGATCAGCCTCCAGGCCGGCGAGGTGGTGGACGTCATCGAGAAGAGCGAGAGCGGTGAGTGTCCTCCCCCCCACCCCATTCCATCCCACCCCTCTCCTCTCCCTCCCTCTCTCTTTTTTGTCAGCAGCATTGCTGGCTGGGCCTTATCCCCCATCTGGAAGCTCACTTTGGCCCCCAGTCAGAAGTGCACCCCCCCCCCCCATCCTCTTCCCACACACACACACACAAACACACACTGTTGGTTTAGGCCGGCGGCCAGAATGTTGCCTTCCACGGGAGGAATGTCTTCCCAACTCATATTAATTATTCCCGCTGTGCTTTAACGGAAAGAGTGGAGGCCATGTTAGATGTCAGCTGCGGAGACTCTTTAGTCAGCTGTTCAGCCTCTGTAAGAGACGAGCGCGCAGCGTCGCCAGGAGTCGAGTCCGGGCCGCGTCGATTCCGAGTATGTAAATATATATAAGAATAAACCCTGCACTACAAAAATGTATAACAATGCTGTGTTTGTGGCCTTCACGTGACAACCAAGCGGACCACCTGACCACGGTTTGGTTGTTTGCAATGTGTCAATACTTTCATCATAATGAATCCATATACCTTTGATTAGTCACTGTTCTCAGTCAAAAGCAGTGTAGTGCATTCTCAGCTGTGCATCACGGGTCCTGAGATTATACACGGCGTTGGTGACTTAAAACAAATGTTGTGCATGTATGTACAGGCTACTGTTTGTGAAAGCTGTAATAATTAACATCAAAACTGCAGACAATACAAAAACCAGCCTCATCTGCTGTACTGTGTTGCAGAATACTCCCACTACAAGTCCCTTCAGTCTTTAAAGGTAAAGCCAGCTGAGAGTGTAAGTTAATGCACATTTAGTCAAATTCAGTGAATGTCTACAGTGCTCAAGGCCCGCCAGCTGCACCTTCTGTTTTGTGCGCGTGTTGAAAAAATAAGAACACAAACAAGTGGTGCACACCGCACGCACACAACAACAATATCCTAGCCTTGGCAATGCGTGTCCAATGTGTAGGGGCGGAGCTGCTGAGGGAAGCGGCCAATGGCATTGAAGGGAGCTGCGTTTTCTTTCGATCGAGTTCAAATATCAACAAGCTTTCTCCAGAATGACCGACTACACCTTCGAGTGTGTCTGTCCCATGCGTCTCTAGAATGGCCAGAGAGGGATGGGCCCAGTGATGTGGCCTGGCGTGCAGCTTCAGACAGTAAAACAGTAATGGGACTCGTGTTCCTTAGCGGGGTGGAGAGAGAAGGGCTAATGAGCAACAGGGAACATGATGGACTTGGGTTTCACGTTGGGCGTGAGTGAAACCCCATGCCACAGTGGGCCTGAAGGAAGGCCTCAGTGGAGTGGGGATGCTTTGAAGTGTCACATGCCCAGGCTATTTGTTTTACTTTCTTGGTCCAGTAGGATTTGAACCCGCTGGGTTCACTGTGGGACGGATATTCCAACACCTTGAAGTTCATTCACCAGTGGCCTTATACAAGACCTTTCCTATAGAATATGTACTTCAAGAGGCCCTATAGGTATTCAAATAGCAGCCATTTCAACGTTTTAGCCAACGACTTATTGCACTTGTGATTGATGCAGAGAAACCCAATGGGTCCCTGTGAGCCTACTCTGTCAAATGTGTTTTTTTGCTATTCCCTGATGAATACATTTACATCACTCCCAGTTGAGATAATTCAAGCCTGGTATGCAAGTCTAAATCTGTCATCAGTTTATAGGAAGCCAAACAGTAGTCTGCAGTTTAAAACGCATTGGTATACGCCACTTAAAACACAGCCTAAGGCCATTGGACATATTTATTGTTCACTGATGGATACGTTCACAGCAGTTTGAAGTAAATACGATCCGCCTCCCAATATGCTACAGGGCTCGTTTCCAATGGCAGAGCTAGCTGTTAAGTCCAATCCCGCCCACTGTAGTAGAGGTAGGTACATCTGTCTTGATGACATCACTCAACTGTCCCACAGCCAATAACAACACATCCAGGTGTGTGTTGAGAGGATTTCACGTCAAGTTCCAGTTGAAGCTTTAGTTCCTTAGCAGAATAAGTGTACACATTTTAGGCCGATGTTGTGAATTAGAGAAGTGTTTTCCATGTACTGTATGGTCTATGCTGTTTGTGACCTTGTGCTGCAGTACTATACTGTACAATACCTTTTGTAATGAGAAAACAATGTTACATTTTATCGCCCTCTGGAGTTGATCCTAATGTGCAATAATTTTCCTGTAAAACAATACTTAAATACACACTTAAAGAGAACCGGTTCCCCTGCAGGGATATTGAATGCTGTGAATGGAAACCCTCTTGTACCAGATCGTATTGTCATGACATTATCTGTGTCAAATGCACTGCAATTAATAATTAGAATATGATATTTTTTGTTTCAACATTTTCCGCTGGAGTGTCAGCCTACAGTAAACCCACAGTACCATACAGTAGTCTCAGCCTCTTCCATTCATTAGCACTACGTCACATAGGCAACTCATGTGCTAAACGTCTGAAGCATATAACCTCGTAAGCTCAACACAGGACTAAGAAGAAATGTCGATAACTATTGGCTGTTCGCCTTGTCACTCACAAGTATCGGCGTAATTTCCGTGCAAACGATAGCGCAGTGCTTTATTTACTATTTTAAATTTAAACATGTATTTTAATCAGTCACTGTAGCCTACAAACTCTACCGATTTGCACAACCTGTAAACAGTCCTGTTGTTTTGTTTTCCTCATTGCAAGTTTAACGCCGACTTGGTCATTGAGTTACGTACAGTAGTTGGTCGTACTGCATGTCAATCAAAACACCTTGCATGTCAAGTAGGCGGCTCTGTCCCAGGCTTTGTCCCATGCAGGCTGTGTACCAAGCTGTGTCCCAGGCTAGCTCTGCGAGACGAGCAGTACCCTGGAGGGTCAGACTACCGTAACATACAATGACCAGCCTACTGCCCGGTGCAGTAATGGTGTTTTCCTTAACATGGATTATATAACATATGCCTTTATTAACCAGGCAGTGAATCTAGGTCAGGCCAGAGCCATGAAAAGAGAGTTACGCCAACGGAAGTTCAACATTTTCAACGGTCACATGGTTCATGGAGAGGCAAAAGCTATGGAAAAAAAGTTCCAGGAGGTGCTTGGTGGATAATTTGAATAAAAAAATAAAAAAAAACATAAAAAAAAAAAACTATATACATATATATAAAATTTCATTTTTTGGGTAATTAGTAGTCAATAAATGCACCGATTTACATTTAAAATATAATTTCTAGGGTACTTTTAGCATTTATTCCAACTTCCGGGAACTATTTTGATGCCCCACGATTCACCATTGCTGTGGAAAAATAGTCCTTTGGAGTGAACGGAGATGACGCGTCTCTCTCTTTACATGGCTCTGGGTCTGCTATATGCAAGCTCAGCTTTCTCCACATTTCCAGCCTGCTGCCCCAAGCCAAGGCAGTGTTTCCCATTGCACCGGTTTGTTGATACTGTTTTTACATCTTGGCCCGTTATTTCATGTGGTAAAGTGCAGTATGCTTATAATCTTTAGTCCTTTTTAATTTATTTTTGAATTCGTTCAGTAGAAAGGTGCTCCCCAATGACGATGTTGTAATTTTGATCATCTACTGTAGATGTCAACGTGATAAATATACAGTTGCGTGTTCCATTTTCACAAATGTTAGAATATTGAAATGAGCACAATGAAGCTGATTAAAAATGGCTAAAATACTTGTGTAGATTATTAGAGGAATCATTACCATTTTTCCATTTTTAATTTAGGATATTCGCTAATTAGATATTGCAGTAGAGACTCATGCACAGGATACGAAAGTGTTTAGGAGAAAATGTATGTTGCTGCCAAAGTTGGCGGTTCGGAGATGTTGGTTCGTTACAACATCTTAATGGCTCCTCCAGGAAGGCTACTCAGCTTACACTATATTGTTACAAATGCTAACTATTACCGGTACTATGCTGTACAGTATACTGCATATAGCGCCCAGCACATTGCAGGTCACATCCGTTGTGGTCTGAATTTTAATCTCTGGCCTCCTAATGAAGTTATACAGTATTCGGGAGAGGTAAATAACTTGGCAGTCACATTTCTCATAGAATCAGCATTCTGCTTGCAGCCTGTCTACAGTACCTACAGCTCAAGGGCAATGTGCTAGACTAGCCGTGCCCAGTCCAGTGCAGAATTATTACTTTACTGAATGGTCTTGGTTTATCTTGGCCCTGGTCCATGTCTCGACCGGCCTCTCCGAATTGTAATTTGCCAAATGAACTCCAGGAATGTCCGTCTGTGTCGGAGAGGGTCAGCTCGGATTGTTAGGCCTCGGGCCCCACCTCAGTACCACCCATGTACTGTACTGTATGCCCTCCCACCCATGTCCTTCTGCAGACAGGAGAGGACTTCAGGAAGTGTGTAATTTAAGGACACTTAGTGTGACAACAATCTTGTACTTACAGTTTAGCCTCCTCACAGTTTCCCAGCACTGATAACTTAGGTTATGCTATGTTGTATAACGCTGTTGTTCTCTTGTGTCCTCTAAACATGAGACAAAGATGCGGTACTGTGGCGTAAGCACACTATTTGACCTACAGTGTGTTTGGTGGCCGACCGCAGGCCTGGCAAGTGGATACAAAAGGTGCCTCTTTCTCGGACTTCGTCCATTAAAGCTCCTGTGAATGGGAGGCCTGTCAGGCACTCAAGGATGTCTGTGTCTCCAACTCAGTGAAGCTCAGAGAGCCCAGGCTGTGGGCGCAGAGCTTGGGTTAGGACCATGAGGGGATCCTTTCAGAGGCCGGGAGGGAGAGAGGGCAGTTGCTTAGGTCAACATTAGCTCTTGAAAGTCGTTCTGTGTCGTTTTACACCCCCCAGTCCCCCCCCCCCCCACACACACACACACACACACTTCATAGTGGAGCCACCCAGGTAATTGAAACCCAGTGTTTTATGTAAACTGGGAAGTGTGTGTATTGAATACATTCCCTCAATGTGCTTTGATACTGATACATTGTTATACATACGGGAGCTGGACCTGAATTAGTTTTTCTCCTGGTTTACTCGACAGTGGTGTCAGATATCGCCAGGACTGCTGAGCCACTGCATTCCTCATCAATTTTGACCCTGTGGGGGGATAAATAAAGCAAACCCCCCAAACAGGACGCTAATGTTCCTGACTGTATCTGTATGGTACTAATCTTTCTACTAAATCTTTTTTTTATTTTTATTCTTGTGCAAGTAGTGCAGTACAGTAGTATACTATTCATGTAGATAGATATTGTATATATTTTTTTAATCCCTGGAATCAAATTCCTAATGGCAGAAGTCAATTTTTTGATGTAGCTGTAAATCTGTTGTTGATTACAGTAAAAACGAGGCATGGGTCTTGATAGAGTTTCCAGATGGTAGTTATATGGGACAAATGCAGCTCTGCTTTCTCTTTTTCTCATTGTCTTTTTCTATGCCCCACCTCCTCTAGCTTTCACTCTCTGCATTAGGCTATTCTCTTTGTCTGTATGTCGTTGACCCCTCCAGAGATTAAAGAAAATATTGGGCAAGTAGAGAAGTATACTAATGTGACCAGCTTTATCTTATAAAATGCTTGGCCAAACATTTCCTCTTCACATCACAATTCATGATTTTTATTGAGTTCATTCTGTGTAAATTGGGCTGACGTGGCAATTTTTAAATGTTGAAACCTTATTAATATAATCAGCTAGAATGGCATTTAACTCCCATGAGTCCAATGTTTGTACCTCACAGCAGGGCATGCCAGGCATGGACTACATTTCCAACTTCCCTCTGTTCTGCTGATATCACGCAGTATTTCATGGTCTCGTAAAGCAAAACAATGATGTCAGGACAAGCCATTTGGTTTTTCCCAATCTGATGCGGTGACATTTGAGGTTAATGTTTGTGGTCAAAATCCTATGGTGTGATGATGTTATATTAGTTCCCCACCATATGTTTGTGGGTTGGACTATTGTCTTACTCAACCACTGGCACAAAAAGGGACATTTCGGGAATCTACATTATGCCCTAAAAGTATTTTTTTTAAATGCGGTTTTATATATTCAGGATGCTGCCAAAAAGATCTGTAAATGTCGTATTGAATACGATTAGCCAAGTGGCATAAGTTCTACTGTGTGCTTAATGGTCAAAATGCGCATTCTGTACTCTACAGTGGCAAAAGCTGCAGTGTTTTCCATCCCAAATACAGATTGCAAGGCAGGAAGGAGGGCAGTTTAGAAGACTGCATTTTAGATGATCTTCTTACAGAATATACACTACCGTTCAAAAGTTTGGGGTCACTTAGAAATTTCCTAATTTTTGAAAGAAAATCACAGTTTTCTTCAA